>VYZS01026519.1:14281-35573 GCA_013400695.1 Neodrepanis coruscans | reverse complement strand
CGCTCCCGCGGCTCCGCCCGCTCCTCCGCCCTCCGCGGGGCGGGACTTCCCGCCGAGCGGGACCGTCCGCGCAGCCGCCGGGAGCGGCCCCGGGAGCGGCTCTGGGAGCGACCGCCCCGGGCACGGGGGGCAGGGGCTGTTCCCGGGATGTCCGCGGGGTGATTCCCGTCCCGGAGCGGCGAGCTGTGAGGCCGCGCTCTTTAGGGAAAGCGCAAAATCCCCCCCCCCCCATCCCCTTCAGGGGGGAATAGGTCTGAGGTGTCTTTAAAGACATCAATTCGCGTTGGTTGTCCCCGCAAGATTATTTTTGGAATATTTAGTAGGTTTTCATCACTTTTGTAGTTTACTCCGGGGAGGAAAAGACGGAGAGGGAATATCGTTAATGCGTATAAATATCTCAAAGGCAGGTACCAAGGGGATAGTGCCAGATTCTTTTCGGTGGTGCCCATCGACAGATCGAGGAGCAGTGTCCAAAAACTAAAACAAGAAGTTTCACCTCAACATGAGGAAGAACTTCTTTCCATTGAGGGTGCCAGAGCACTGGAACAGCCCGCCCAGGGAGGGCCTGAAGTCTCCTCTCAGGAGACATCCCAAACCCACCTGGATGCGCTCCTGTGTCACCTGTTCCAGGTGACACTGCCTTGGCACGGGGTTGGACTGGATGCGCTTCAGATGTTCTTTCCAACCCGAATAATTCCGTGATCCTGTGTGAATAAGCTGCCGAGAGCTGCCAGGGCTGTAACTCATTTCCTGCTGAAGTTCCATACAAGAGCAAAGCCTGCGGATCATTACTTTCCCAGCAACACACATTCAAGAATCCTCAGGGCAGACAGAACCATCTTTCTGGAGAGCTATAGTAGAGGAAGTTTTATTTTTTTTCCCCCCTGCAGAAATTGTAAACACTCCCTGGAGTTAATTCTCAGCTTCCATAAACAGTTCTTGGTTTATTTCCCATGCATGTCGTGGTGCAGTCCCTTTATGAGCAGTGCAGAATAACAGCATAAGCCTCACTTCCCATCCCAGCAATACATGAGTATTTTTGTGGCCTAATAAAGTCATGGCATTACATGCACGTCTCTTGCAGGCAATAGGGCTCAAAATGCAAAGATGATTTACGAGAATTCCATTTTCAAACACCAGTCTTTTAGTGCGATGTTTTAATAAATAATAATTTTCAGAGGAACAAATAATTCATTATTCATGTATGCAGCTAAAGAAAATGCTTTGTGTTTTCAAAGCCTGACAGTCACTGCAGAAGAGGGGGCTGTGAAGTCTGGTGCTGTCTTCCTTGTGAGCAAAGGGAAGTAGTGATCCAGCAGTCTGCGTGCCACACATGGAATTAGCAAAGGTCTCTTCCATCAACCAGAAACATGCACAGGATGCTTGGGTGGTTGGACAGGCCAGTCACTAAGTAAGTTAAGTTTCTGCAAATCCAGAAACATGAGTACTGAAAAACAGCAGCCAGTCCCAAAATTTCTGTGTTTCTTGAGAAGACTGAATGTCATATGAAAGAACTCGAAGAACTGAGTGGTCCATCCAGGGCACTACCTGTGTCTTGCATAACTCTGCTACTGGGGATTATTTCAACTCTACAACACCCCAAGAATGGCTTTCTGCAAAGATTATACAAGCAAGACAAGGTTTATAAAAAGAGGTAATGCCTTTTATTAAGCCAATTAGAATGGCTGGAAAAATGAGACAGGGTTTCAAGTACATAAAATTTCTTTCTTCAGTGGAAATAGAGTTCTGTTGTTCAGAGAAAACAAAAAAAATTGAGGTCAAATACAGGTTGGAAGCAATTGCTCCGAGCTGAATTAGATGCGTATCACATAATTTTTGAAGTAGAAGTCATTGTTTCCTGCAGACTAGAATGGATGGTAATAGGAAGCAACAGGGATATGTTAAGCTCCTTGGGGCAAAAGAAAAATAAGCAGTTAGTAGCCTGTGGAACACAAAAGGTCTAGTAAAGCAGGAGAAAAAAGGGAAAAATGTGTGCAGGAATACCAGTACTGGGTCTGGGGCTTTTTATTCCTAGGATATGTGCTCCCAAACCCTGCTGTGCCCACAGAACAGACCATCAAAGACAGACCTTTTCCTGCTTCCTGCATGTGCCTACCTGGACAGAAACCAGCAGTCAATTAGTAAAGTCAGGTACATTCATGAGACAGTGAGGCATATCTTGCGAAGGTGACTGAAGGGATGAGCATTTGCTCAAGAAATGTGTTGCTACAAGAAGGGTGTTTCACAATCTTTGCTTTAGGGAGTTTCTGTGTAGTCCTGCATGGTCCATGGTGTCCTGGACTGCATGTTAGAAGAAGTTTGCATAAAGGCAGCACAAGCACATTTGTCTTTATCTTTTTTATTTATTCCCCTTTGCAGTTTATAGGAACATTGATGTTCCTAGATGTTCATAGATGTGTAAGTCCACATCTGCATTGATACTTCCCTCATTTTTTTCTTTCTTGCTCTTATGGTCTGTGAGAACTACAAATTTCCCCACCTTATGGGAATTCTCAACTGTAAAAAGCCCCCACAGCTGTCAGGTTCCCTTCCACGTTCCCATTGCTGCTCATTCTGTGCATGATGAGGAGATTGGAGACGTGTGGCAGAACAGCTACGTGTGCCGGCCCCGGGCTGTACCTGCGGGGGCAGAGCAGCCTCTGCACAGCGCCAGCCTGCACTGACGGGGCAGGAGAAGTGCAGCAGCATCACAGCGATCGGGGAGGTTTCACTGATGCCACCTCATGCGTTTGTGTGCCCAGCAGCTCTCAGGACAGAGCAGGAGGAGACGCTGAACCAACGGGAACGCGGTGACGCCTGCAACAGAGGATACGAGGAGCTTGCTTTGTGGTAATATTTATTTAGGAACCGTGAGTAACTACAGCCGTAGCGGTCTCATCTTTGCAATTCTGATGGTTTAACAAACAGGGAGAACGTTAGCGTATTTTTATTAAGGTACAAAATACACCCCGTTGTTGTCTAAAACATTAAAAAAAAACCAAACGTGAGGAAAGCTCTGTATGCTCTAAATCAGATTCAAAACCTTTCTGGATAAGGAATTGTGGCAATACTGTGTTTAGTATAACAAGAGTTTTTTATCAATCGAAAAGGAAAAGACATGCTGGCAATCTGAACTTAGCAACAAAGAGTAAAGCAGTTAAAAACCATCGTGTCATCCACATTAGTTGAGCTTTGAATGTAGAAGAGCAAATCATATGAAACACATACACAACTAGGTAATATCAAACAACCTAAGGTTGATAATGTACACACCTGTATTAAAGTACACTGACTACTTAATGGTGAGGATTTAAGGTAATGTTTTTGTTTTTTAAAAGAGGTAACCTTTGAAATGCAAATGTTTGCCCTTTACACACAGAAAGTGGAAAAGAAAAATAATCACTTTTGGAATGATACATAAGACACACTGGTTTTGGATTATGCATATCACCTTGCAGCCTCTGATATTACCTCTGAACAACAACAAAAAAATTAAAAAGTGCCAATACTGTGAAAGGAAAGCAAAGTTACTAAGTCTGAGTGCATTAACCATTTCTGAGAAAAAAAAAAAGGGGGGTTGAATTTTTTTTGTTGTTTTATTTTTCTGCGTTTTTAAAAAACGCAACAGCCTTACTGGTGCAGGTCCAAGACAAAACCAAGACAGTCAAGCTCATAAGGTAGAAATAGGTCCTATATAGGTTAAGATTCTTTGGAAACTGCTAAGTATAGAAGAGTTTGTAATCCAGGCTACTATCTTTTTGGCTACTCCAAAAATCTGTGGGAGTTTCCAGCTTATCATCAGTTGAGATCTGTTTTGCGATTTCCAAATAAATGCAGGTAAAACTTTAGCTAACCTGGGATTCCATTCACACACATGCACAGATAAATCACTGATTGTGCAATAACCTTTTTTTTCACAGCAGCATATATATGAATCATAAGTCATTATTAGATGGACCAGAAACACAGAAAATATTCTCAGTCTTTGTGTTTTCAGTCTGTTTCTTACGTAGGCAGCTGTAACTGCACTGGAGTGACAAGCTCCATAAGGGAAACATGACAAAGTGTGATCAACTGGCTAAAAGCAAGATCAGGAGTATCTTGGGAAACCACCTGGGTGTTTAATGTTTGCCAGTATAACAGTGGCACAAACAGTGCACTGACAAAGAGCAGTAAATGTGTGTGAAGTCGGGACTGTGAGATTCTGCTTAAAGCAAATGAAAAATGAATGACGCCAACAAACAAATTGCAATGCTGGCTGTGTGAAACCTTCCCTTGTGGAAGATACAGCTCGGGGAGCAACCTGTTCCTAAGGACTGGAGAGATTCCCTGCATGTCTGGCCAACGATTCCTTGTAAAGTAGATCTTGGGGAGACAACTTAGCTTCAGTTTTGGCTGAGAAAAGTGATGGTATAGAGAAATGAGCTCTTTCTTTAAGATGTTCAGAATATAACTGTAGACTTGTTTTTCATACATTTAATTTTAAAAATAGACTGGGCAACTTAGTTGATGATTTGCTTAAAGTCAATCCAATCATGCTAGCATCTTAGAAGTGCCTGCTGATTTGAATTAATGCCCGTATATAAAGCAAACAGGTATCAACTGATCATGCTGAAATAACACCCCCCCAAAGACCTATGTATCACACAAGGTGCTTTTGATAACTTTGTTTTCTGAGCCTTATAAGGAAAGTCTTTTTTTTTATTTTTCTTTTTTTTTTTTTAAGCCTTATTTCATTCTTCCTCCTCCTCATCTTCTTCTCCTTCTCCTTCTCCTTCTTTTCCCATTGTTTCCACAAGGAGCTCTGCGGTGCACGTGGCTTCCCCAAGGCTGTTAACAGCTTTGCAGGTGTATTTGGCATCATCGTCCCCACATACTTCAGAAATAGTCAAAGAACAGTTCCCTTCCTCATCGTAATCTATCTGGAAGTGACGGGACTCCTTGACAGGCTGGTCATCTTTGTACCACATTACCTCAGGGTCAGGATAGCCTGCAAGAGAGGAGACAGAACAGCAACTGCAATAAACATATTATCTATAAGTGCTTTACACTCTAATTCCCTCTCTGTGTATGGATATGTTGATAGACAAATATTTAATTCTACGTAAAATAAATGTAGATGATGTGAGGCTTTTTTACTTCACATTTACCAGAAAAAATTTTATTATGAATAAGGAAAATTGCAAGTGAGGACTGAAGTACTTGCTAAATTCCTCTTTCCTTTTCCTTTAGCAGGGCCAGCAGACAGCTTTTTGTGTGCCAGCATGGGACTCCTGGGTGTATTTGAGGCTCACCTTACAATGCAGCTTTTCTGGAAACCACCATTTCCAATACTGAGATGATGAACTTCAAGGGAAAGCTGTTTAGGGATACAACTACAATTTAATATCTTTCTGAATTTGCTTTGTTGTGGCTATTCTGAATCTTCCTTCTCCTAATCTGCTCCTTACAAGCCAGCTTTTCCTGTGCATGGCAGTCCCATTTTCTCTCTGTGTTTGTTAGGATAAGCGAGGGATTCTAAGAAAAGCATTTTGATTATGCATCTCAACAGTTTTGGAGCCTTTTGTGAAGGAAATGTCTCTGCTAAGCCTCCAGAGCAGGGCTGTACAATGCCTGCTGGAGAACAATCCCTTATACAGTACTCTTGGCTGCTATAATAGATTGAAGGTTTGTCATCTCAGCCAAGTTCTGGACTGTGGCAGGAGGATAACTTCCCACTGAGCAGAAATAAAGTGCAGGAATCCTTAATTCACAATGAACATTACAGCAATACACTGGCAAGTTTGGAACATCAGCTGTGGTACATCCATCTGTTTTATTCCATGCAGTACTTGTGCACATACCCCTCACGCTGAGCATCCATCAGCAATAATAATCCATCCTCACACCTCCACTGTGAGGTAGGAAACACAGGCAGTGAAAGAGATTGGGAGCACAGAAACAAACAAGCAAAAGGTCAGTGAGGCAGTTTCTGAACCTGGTTTTAAGATTATAAATTAACCTGAACACATGCAGTATGGTACTGACTCTATCCATTTTCTTTTCACAGATCTTCTCTCCTAATTTCTAGTTTACATCCATGGCTGAGATACAGAAGCTTCAGTCTCATTGCAGTAAAAATGCCAGTGGTCTTGGCCTTCAGACTGCTGGGCTGACCAAGCCCATGCTCCTTAAGTGCCTTATATCTTCTGCTTTCTGTCTGCCTATTCCAGTCTGAGTTTTCTTTTTTGAACTTATACATTTAAAAAAACCCAAACAAAAATACAGTATTTTCTAGATGTGACTTATGTAACCAGTGCAGTGATATTAATCTTACTTTTCAAGCATATACACTGTTAGGGACTTCTTTGCCTTTAATACAATATACATTGTGTTTATTAATACAATGGATTTATTAGTACAATGTAAAGTTCTCTTGAGATGACCTGAAATTTTTCTGTTGTTTCAGCAAGTGACCTACTAATTCTTGGTCTCTGCTTAGCAGTCTCTAAGAGTATATTCTTTCAATTTATGGTACTACCTTGGATCTTGTTTTTACTGTTTCTACCCTCAAAAATCATATGACAGTTCCCACTTGCTATTCTGAATTAGTGATTCACATGTTGACTCTTGGAGACTTGTGTTCTATGGCAAACACAGAACAAGCCCGTGCAGCTCCAGATAATTTCTGTTGCTGCAAAACATTCATGCTGTGACATGCAGATATTGAAAAAGCAAAATGGCACCAACTCAACAATAATACAGGAAAAAAAATGAAAGAAAGTTGAACAACTGCACAATGCAGAAATCTGTCAGAGAAGGAAAAAAAGAAACAGACACGCTTATTCGAAGTACCTTCAATTTTGCAGTCAAATCTAGCAGCACTTCCTTCCACAACCTCCATGTCAAGGATTTTTTTAGTAAAATATGGCTTTACATGGGGCTTTTCTTCAGCCACTTCTTCAAGGAAAGCATCTGGAAGAGAACGAAGAAGTAGTTAACGATTTTATAGGGCATGTTCTCAAAATATGCATTTTAATTTTTAATTTCCAGATGGTAATGAAAGCATCATTTATTTCACTTAATTCTGTAAAACTAACAGGACAACAAGGATATTGGCTGCTTAGTTTTGTGCCAATATTTTGCAGCTGGACAAAGATTCAGGCCATAAATAGAAAGAATTGACTTGCAAGACACCACTCTATGAATTGTCATTATTTTCCCCATGAATTTCTTTCTAATCAAACCTGAACTCTTTCTAGTCAGAGGATTAAAATAGCTCCACTTGTATCAGGCCCATAGTCTATGTGGATTTGTCAAAATTACTTGCTTGATTTTCAGCAGTGTCAAACATGTGCACTTCTGATTTTTGCACACCACAAAACCACATTTCAGCAGTAGATTAAGGGAATAATGCAGACACATTATCTTTTCCCTTAAATGCTCCATCTGAGGAGCATGGTTAGTGCAGGGTATGTGTCTTGGTTACAGAAAGCGTTAATAGTTTATTGCTTCCTTGCTTGCATGAGAAGGCAATATATCACTGTCATCTTTGTATAAACATGCATTCCCAAACTCAGACAAAGTGCAGCTGACATATCTGCCTTAATTCTTTGGCTTTAAAAAGAGAAGAGTTTACTGCCTGTATATACTGGGACATTTTGAGTAGCAGAACAATATTAAGTACAATTAATTTTTGACAGATTTCTTTAAAAAATAGGAAGATAAAAAGAAAGAGAGAGAGGGAGAGAGAGAGAGAGAGAGAGAGTATCCAGAGAGAGTATCCAACTCAATGATTGGTCTCTAGCATTTTCCTAAAAGTTTTAGTAAGACTGATTCAGAGAGCGGTAAAAATACAGTGAAGAAAATTCCTTACCTTCATTCTCTGCTTTGTCTGCATTTATAGGGCTGGTGGGCGAGCTCCCAGAGGCCTTCCTCCCACTCATACCAGAAATCATTGCCATGGATGACAGTCTTCCTATTGCTCGGACAGCATGGCCTGTTTTCTAAGACATAACATAAAAGGCTTCCGATCAATCCAATCCGACAGGCATGTGATTTTCTGCAACAATTGTGCTTCGGACAAATTATCTGGGATCTCTGCAAACCTCACTGGAATTGTTGGACAAACTGCTTATATATAGCTCTGTTGTTTTAGGAGAGACAGAGCAGGCTGGACTGAATTACCAAATTTAGTTGCAGATATAAACTTCCCCTGATGAACTCATACCTAAATGAATGTCTCCGCTAGCTGTGGATAAAAAGCACTGTGTGAGAGGAGGGCCAGCAAAAGAGTTATGTCCTGTCTAACTGGAACATCCCCTCTGGTGGGGGACGGCTCTCTCCACAGCCCTATGGGCTGGTCTGAGTTTCATCAAAGACGAGTAACGAGCTAATATGAAATGAATGAGAAAGTACCATCTGCATGAGGGAAGAAAACCTGTGACACGATCAAGGATCAACCAACAGGATACTAAAATATGCTCAAACTATGCTGGCTCCAGTACAGAGACTTGTATTTCTGTACAGCTTGCATGAGCTCCAAGAAACATGTACCGTGGAAAATAAGAGGAAATAAAAGGTAGATTTACAGAAATCAATATTTAGTAGGTTACTCAAAAGGCCGGATCCAGGATTTTACCCAACTCAAGAGCAACTCCTCTAGCTACCAGCACGGCACAGATAGACTCACTACAACAATTACAGCATTAAGAAAAAAGAAGGTATAGAGACCAAATACGTCAAAGAAAATTATTAAACCAATCTCACTGAATCCATGAGATATTTGGGTGTCCAACAGGACAGAACTACTGGTTTAGTAGAATGAAACTACCACAAAATAAAGTATCTTTGGAGAAGCCAGGTGGAGAAGTTTTATCTGAACTGTTCAGGTTTGTTAATCCTCCAGCCCTCAGTGGCATGGAGAGGGCAGGGAAAAGATATGGGCATACCTCAAAAGGAATAGGAAAAACTATACTTCAACTCATACACCTTTTAGCAGCTGAAATGGAATCATCACGTGTAATATATGTGCAGCTGTGCACCCTCCTACTGCTCGAATGCAGAAACCAAACCTGCTGTCCTGCATTCACACCCTGGCCACACCAGAGCTTCCACTGGCAGCAGAAGCCACCTGGCATGACGTGTTCCCCAGAACCATAAACATTAGAAATAAAGAGATTTATTATGATATTCAGCTCAATTCCATGTCCTCTTCATTACCTGCCATTTTCTTCTGGCCATGTATTTCTTCATCCTATCTTTGGAAAGTTTTTTGGCCTCCATGTTTTTGGTGTCTTTTTGCAGCCAGGGATGCTGAAGACATTGAGTACAATTTAAGCGACTCCTGTTTTTGTATAAAAAGACTAGTCAGTGTTGCCAATAATGAGAGATGAACCTACCTGTTGTAACATTATTTTTATATATTGTTAGTTTGTGCTCTCTTTTCTGAAAGCTGATTTTTCTATTTCCTAAATTTAGCAACGTAGATCACATGGCACTACTTTCCCAGCTCTGCTTACTTCTTGAACTCACTTCCACAATCTCTGTAGATCTTTTTGAGAGAAAACTGTGCATTTTTAAGTGTTAATAAAACATTATAAAACAGAGCAGGAAAAGCCATATGCCTTAGGCGTGGAACACATACAGCAGAGCCACAGTGGCAATGATTCAGCTACTTCATGCTGGGAAGAACCCTGTCCCAGAATCTCCTTTCCTTCCCTTGCAGAAATTTCCCCATCCCAGCACTTAATATCCTTCTCCTGAATATCTAAAAAACCAGAAATGTCTAAATCTTTCAAGCCACACCCATTCTTCACATTGCTAGTGGTGTACAGATAAATAACCCACTGTTCTCCATCCATCCAACTGCAAACTCATTGCAAGAAGTACATTTCTTTTCCTTGGTTTGTTCAGACATTGCTGTAAACAGGGCTTCCGACCCTTTTTTTTTTTTTTTTTGCTTGCCAAATTACTACATTTATCGGAAAGATGCCTCCTCAGAGGTATCCCCACTTAAAAGCAACACATGACACAATTGCAACCCATTCAGAACCAGACAAGACATGTCATGCAGGAGTCTGTGTCACAGGACAGTGGAGATCAGAGTGGCCACACAAAAGCTCATGGTGCATCTTGCCCGAGGGAAGGGAAGAGCAGAATGAGCCGGCGACTGAAAGCAAGTGCTCCATTCAGCCCCTGCACCCCGCAGTAAAACAGACGAGCGCTGCACACACAGACAGACGGGCACGCAGAGCTCCTTATAAAGTATGGCCAGAGGTGCTGCGGCGATGTGGAGATTCACAGTGGGGAAATACGAATGACAAGTTCAGCTAAATGCAAGCACACAAAGTGTATGAAGTCCGGCAGCTTTACTTCATGTCTTTCTTCAGTAGATTGCTGATAAAGTCCTTGGCATCGTCAGAGATTTCATCAAAAGCCTCATCATCGAAGTCCCACGTTGCTGAGGTGACATTGGCAAGGGTTTCGTTGTCATTGTCTCCCATGAAAGGAGAAAGTCCGCTAACCCTGGAGGTAGAACAGACAGGCACAAACCAAACCGTGTCAATATGCAAAACATCGGAGGAGCAAGTTAAAAATCGTGTGTGACATCGCCTATACCCTGCTGCTCTTTACCCATAAAAGCTCCCTTTAAAAAACGAAAGAAAACAAAAGAGGACTCAAATCCAACTACAGATAGTCTTAAGGGAAGAAAACTAGAATTTTGCCAGCAAAACTGAAAGGCACATTTTTCTTACTTCTTTCTCTTTCCCCAATACATTTTTGAGGAGAACTAGGATTAAGTGGCATTGAAACGTACTAGTTTGTTAAATAAAGCTTAAAGGCAAATAACATATTCCCAGAGTTAAATGGTTTGTCTAGTTCTGCATAACTAATACTAAAATTTTCGCACCAAATTCAGTTGAATATATTTTTTTTCCTGGCACTTTCACAGAATTACACAGAATTACACAGAATTTGTTAGGGTTGGAAGTGGCCTCTCGAGATGATCTAGTTTCAAGGTGACTTTGCCATCTTTACTGTCAAACCAAGTGTTTTTTGTACATTTTATTCCATTGATTCCTGCAGAGAGAGCCCAAGAAGAGAGATGCATAATGAAATCATGAAATCAACAGGGCTATTTTGTAAGCAAACCCACCCTGAATTATATAGATAGATAAAACAGTGCCACATCACTGCAGGCTGTGGAGTTATGCAGATGCATCCAAAAGTAATTTGATCTTTATGTTCTCAATCAGTCATGATGATGCATGAAATTGAAATAATGCTCTTCTATCACCTAGTTTTGCTTCTAAGGCTTTTTATTCAATGTAACTGATAAATTGCCAGTGAAAGGCAATTACAGAACATCATGGTGTCATTTTTGTCATTTTGCTCCACTTGAGCATTATCCTTTATTATACCATGACTTTGTACATCTGGATACTTTTGATGCGTTTATATACTGCCCTTTCCATAAAAACTTGCAGGGGAAAGGTTGCTTATTCCTTAGAACTACAAATTAGTCAGTTTTCCAGGTCTTTCTGGCACACCTATTGTTAATGAAATTTTATGATCTTCCTTTGCTTTCTCTGTACAATTGTGTTAACCAGTTACAACAATCAGTTACATTTCAACAACAGTACTTTTTACTTTTAAATATGGAAAAATACCTGTAAATTATTAGGGTTATGAAAATCCTATATGGATATAGTACTACATGAATATCATGATGACACTGAATATCATAGAACAGTCTGGTAGAAAAAAGGTTTGGAGTCAAATAAAGTGAGCCATTAGATTAATATATAGAATGATCTCCTCCTTCAAGTTATTCTGCTTATTTTTTATTTCTGATTACATTCAAAACCTGATTTGGAATTTCATTTCTATAAGCAAAGCAGAAACACACACCCTTTGAAGTCTTAGACAGAGCAGATACTAAATCTTTTACCATTTCTGGAAGTTGTGTGCAGTACAGTGGAGTCCAGAATCTTATGTGTATACTTCAGAAACTTGTTAGTAATAATACATGAGATGAAGATAAAAGGTTTGTTTATTCCCAGGCAGAACAAGGTAGATCAGAACAGTATGTATTTGCTGTCTTACTTTCCATTATATGGGGTGCATTTAAATGCAACAGTGAAGCACGTAAATGTGTAAGGTGATATAAACCCATTTATGAAGATATAACAGGCACAACTTGCTGAAAACTGAAAGACTGACATACCAAAAAAAACCACTCATGTAAACCAACTTTGCCACAACTGTTCTCTGTGTTTGACACTTACTTTGCTGGAAGAGAGAAGGTTTGTGCGTGACAGCACTGCAGAGGTGGCACAGTTGTGTCACAGTGAGAGACTCTGCTCTGCCCTCATGGCCAGTAGGTACATCAGAGAAGGAACCTCCATTCTGGAATCCACAAATCCTTCCTGCAGGGCCTTAAACATACCTCCACTCCAATAGCTAAGCATTTTCTTATTTATGGCAATGTAATTTTTCTCCATAACATTTTAGAAAGTGAAAAAAATCTCATCCAGACTGCACTTCTGATTTTGAGTTCCAGGTACTGGCTGCTTGGATGTCTTTTTTTTTTGACTTTGCAGTAAGTACAATAATCACAGAATCACCAAATTAACTAGGTTGGAAAAGATCTCTGAGTTCATTGAGTCCAACCTTTGACCTAACACCACTTGTCTACTAGACCATGGCACTAAATGCCACATCCAGTCTCTTCTTAAATACCTCCAGGGATAATCTCTCAGCCAATTCAGTGGCAATGACAGATCTGTGAAGTATTTTTTTAGTCTACTGACAATAGAAGAGATGCACGTCTTCTCTTCATCCAGTTAAGCTTCCAGAGGACATAGCTGAGCAGCCTGAGCAATAACAAACCCAGATCCCTTCAATACTTGATCAAAGTATGGCAAAGGTGACCTCTTCATGCTATTACCACAGATAGTGTTGCAGGTCCTGTGCTATATTAGACAATATCTTGACCTGTTTCCAGAGATTTAAGTGCAGTATTGAGAGATCATTTGCATGCTAAAAAGACTGCTATAGATGCAGAGAGATTGCTTCATGTGGAAACACCTCTGCTCCACACTGCCATAAGAGGCAGTGATTATAAAGACAATATAAATTTCTGGACAAAGGGATACTGCGTGTGACACACAGCTTTTGAGGGGTGAGGATAAAGTAGAAGATTAGAGAGGAAAAAAGGTATTTAATTCTTTGGTTGGTTTGATTGATGGATGGTTTTGTTTTGTTTTGTTTTGCTGGGGTTTTTTTTAATTTATTTTAGAATTGCATGACAGAGTTATCTGATAGAAATCTTGAGTGCTGTGGTAGTGTTGCTCAATCCCATGCATTTGGTAAATGGGGTTTAGCAGTTAAGCCTCCACACACTTTGTCATTTCCAAATGCCAGTGTAACAGTTCCCATTCAAACACTTCAATGAAGCTATTTTTGTATTTCTGAATGTGCTATTGAAAATTTATAAGGCTAAAATAATTTTCTCTCTCTACTACATTTTTACTCTTTGAATCAGTTGCCTTGTTGTGGAAATACTTCTAAGGAGAACTAGATCCTTGTCCATAGTCAGGAAACAAAATCCAGCAACTAGTGAGATTATAATCAGAAATTCTTATCTTTAGCACAGATTTCACTGACTGAAGTTTTAGTTGTTCATTTCTTAATAGCCATTTAAAGTAATAATGGCCCAGCAACTCTTTGGACAGATAATGGAAACAATTTCTTTTTGGAATGCTGAAGTGATAAAGATGAGCTACTGCTTCAGAAAATTAACTCTGTGCTTACACTGCAAAGTTACTGTTAGACAAGCAGCCGGTTGTTTACTGAAAACATTCTTCCAGCTACTTAACCAGGCATCTTCCTGGCATGTTAAGAACCATTTGTTTAGAAAATCTTTCACAGTTTCCACTTATAAATAAAGAAGAAATATATTTTATCCTCTAGAAGTTCCTTAACATTTATTGGTCTGTTCCAACAAAGCTTCAAGTGCAGACTTAGAAATGCTAAGATGAAAAGGGTCCAGTGTGGATGCCGGTCTCACTGCCTATGTAACAAACATCATGGCATTTCAAGTGCCACAGAATCTTTGCATTAAGACTCCCACTAATCCAGGGAAGATGACTTTGCTGCTTGTCTCAAAGTGCCAGACTGAGCATTCCTCTGCAGGCAGATCTTGCAGCTCCTTACAGTCCTTGCCTTGCATTAGCAGTGCAAAAAAAGTAACAGATCTCAGCAGGAACAGTAGTATCTGCTTCTGATAAAACAGTGCAAGGCATGTCAAATAAGCACATAATGCCTGCAGCCTGGAGATCATGTAACAATTTAATTCTTTCACAAGTGAAATAAAACAAATAAATAGTCTCAAGCTACTTTGTGGGGAGGACACATCAATGGGCAAAATCACTTTTTCAGTAGTTAAGGGCTGACTGACTCAGCCCTTGTTGTTTGGAAGGAGGAGATCACTGCGCCCATGAAAAGGGAGAAAGCTCATTGCTGAAGCAAGGGGGTTACACTGTTTTCATTCTTGTTTCACATGCCCAGTAGATTAATGAGGAACAGCAATTTGCCAGTGCCACTGAACCAATAAAACATTTTCTTTTAGTCAGTATAGCCTTGACATTAAAGCCTTCCTTGCTATAAGGAAAGAACAAGGAGTGCTCTAACATCTTTATATTACAGAGACATAATTTTTTAATACAATATGGATCTTAGTGTAAGCCAGCAGCATGTCTTGCCTTATCAAAATTCCAAGTTAGCACACCCAAAAGATGAATGATGCCGGAACATCTTTCAACCAACCCTAACTGCCAAACAAGGGAGGAACGGCAGCAGTGATGAACAACCCAACAGATAAAAATGAAAGGGAATCAATGTTTGAAGAATCAGGGGGTGTGCTAGGAACGCACTGAGTATACAGCAAGATCCAAAGTGACATTAAAAGGCAGTCTAAGATATATTCAAAAATATTAATTGACAGAGATCAACTATGCCCAGAAGATACAAACTGCTTGGCACTGATAAAGCAAGAACTATTGGAAAGCAAGCAGAGGTTTGAATCAGCCACAGCCAATTCCTCCCTGAAACTAATCAGATCCTATGGTGCCAGAGGGAAAAGGGCTATCCACATTCAATGTATGTACATGCAGTGCTGAAATCTTAGACTGGAAATCAGTTTGAAATGAAGATAGAATTTAGAAATAGTTTCCGATTATTAAATATTGGAAACGCTTACTATCCATCAGAAATGAACTAGATGTAGAAAAAAACAACAAGCAAATTCAGCAATGCCCAGAAGAATAAATGGAACAGAAAGAGCTGGAAAGAATTCAGGAGGTTTGACCTTCATTGGATCAAGATTACTGTAAATGCAAAAAGAAATAGACATAAATGGAGATGATATACACAAGCTATAATGTTTGTGGCCTGTTATTTCAAAGGTAATGAATCAACTTCAGTATGTGCTACAGTACTGTGATGGAGAACAGGACAGAGAACAAGATAAAAGTGGAAGATAAAAAACATGATGTGGAGAATTCAAACAGGGAAATTAAAGGAAGAACAAAGACAGATGAAGAGACAGGACTGAATAAGCTATCCAGGAAGATTAAAAGGATTCAATGTGTACGTTAGAAATGTGGAAAGGGAGCCCATGAACTGTAGGATGGAATTAAGGCAGACATACCATAAGGCAAACAGATGAAAATGCCAACAAGGGGTGTGATAACTGTACTTATGCCTACATAGCAGAAGCCCAGGAGAGAGGTTTTGTTACGGGGTTTCTGAAGAACCCTGCTTCCTACCTAAGATTACATCCCACCAATTTACTCTTCTGCAGGGAAGATCCTTCATTCACAGAGATCGCTTTACTAGCTCTTTGCTAAAGCTGGTTTGCATTCATTGCTGTCCAGGACATCATGGGAAGACAGTCACTTTCTAGGCAGGTTACAGGTCTCTCAGCACTCTGTAATCCTACCTTAAAAGAGGTGTCATGTTAAGTCATGCAGTAGTGTGCTTCCTGCTGCTTCACTTAGATCAGGTGGTCGACACAGCACAGTTTGGGGCCATCAGCTGCCTGTAGCAGACCCCAGTGCTGCTGCAGCACCCACCTCTGCCTTCATTGCCCCACTCACCATGGCAGGGGGAGAGGGGATGAGATTTGGCACTTCTGACCTTACAATCAAAACAGGAAAGTAGAACTACAACTAAAGAGAGATGCAATTCTCAATGACTTTTATTTGCATTCTGCAATGATGATGTAATTTTGGATAATGGCTTATAGTTGTGAGTCTGTAAAAATAGCTGAGCTTTAAGAAAGTTTAGACAGATTGGGAATCTGTTACTCTGGGGTGGAGAGGGAAAGTCCAAGAAATGACTCACAGGTCTTCCCTAACTTCTATTACTTTATTCTTATGGAAAATAACACAAAAGCTGATTATTGCTGCTTATCATTATGCTGGCTATATTTCTGCATCAGAAAAAAATTATTTTCTTTATGTTTGGGTAGTGTAGTTTTCCTCTCATGAGGGGTTAAATAAGCTTAAATATACCTTAGCAAACAAGTAATTTCATAATATATTTCACAAGGCATAACAGATCAGCTGCATCAAGTGCAACACCACTCCAACTCCATCAGCTGAACGATGGGGTTCACAGCATCCAAATATCTTCCTTCTGGTGGCACAGAGTAACTGGAAAGAAGCAGTTCTGCCAGTGCCAGCAGACTAGTCTTTGCAAAGACATTTCACCTTTTCTCCACCTGTTTCACCTTTGCCTTGTCTCCTTAGATGATGTCAGTGTTCTCCAGCACGGACTGCACTGGAGCAGCAGCCCTGGCTCCATGCCTTAGGAAAACACAACGGCCTGCACCGATTTGTGCCTCCTTTGTCTGTCGCTGCTTATACTGGAAACATGAAAACTCGCCACATACTTTGACAACAAATGACATCAAAAGACGTGGAACTCTCCAAAAGCTCAGTGTAACGCTGTCAGTGCTCCGTTCCCCAGGGTGCAGGAGGCCTCCAGAGGGCGCTGCAGCACTGAAGCAATGCTGGGTTCCATGGATGTGCCCGGGATGGCCACCCTGCCTTCCAGGAGCCTGCGAATTAGGAGATCTCAAAAACTAGAGAAATACATGAATTTGTCATCTGAATGCTGCCTGTGTGGTCTGCATTATTTGAACTACAGAATGATCCAAACGAGCTTTCAAGATCCCAAAAGAAGTGTTGGAATTGAATAGAAAATTAAAGTCTTCTAAATAAACTGGCAGAGCAAAGTGACCTTGAAGAGTGTAGCACACTTCACATGAGAAACAGAAGATAACAGAAATATTCAGAGTCTTTACTCGGAGTAAGAGAGTTGATGTTGAAGCTTTTGCACAGGACAAGTAAGGAAATTATGTTGCTTAGTTTGGAAATGAGCATGAGAACAAGTGCAGACTCATGAGTCAAGCAGTAGCACAGAAAGACAGAGTAAAGATGAGGCAACTGTGCATTTGCCAGGTGTCAAGGAGCCGGGTAGCCAGGGCAGGGGAGACTCTTAATAAGGGAAGAAGAGCATTGAGAGGAGCCTCTCGAAAGAATGAAAGCAAAAGAGATCTGTCATTTACTTTCTACTGAAGTTGGGGTGAGGAAGAAAGAACCATGCTCCAAACTGAGCTTCTCTTTACCCTTGTTTATATGGCATCAAATGTGCACAGTCACAGTTGCTTGATGTTCTAGGCATGGAGATGCTTTTTTCATATAGATTTTTCTAGATTCTTGGATGTTTGTAAGCATGTGTTATCAAATATATTAAAACAAGATCTACTACTGAAATATGTAACACAGAGCTGCAGCTAAACATTCTCTAAAATGTTTCCTTGAGCTTAATCCATACTGCTTATAAAATGTATTTATCCAGTGGTTTGTGCTTGGTAATAAATATAAATGCACTCTGAACAGATATGGTAATGCTGAGACTCTTTAGTGTGTCCCATGAGACCTCAAGGTTTCACAAAAATTTTCTCTCCTAGAATAAAAATGGAGATTATTGGCTATTAGTGTATGCCTAAATATTTCTCTTTAATATCTGGAAAGGGACAATAGTTTAAAGTTAATAATAAAATACTGTCACAATGTCTTTTTAAATTAAGCATTGTTGGCTTATTATGTAAGATGTACAACACTAAATGGCTGGATTTCCCAAACAGCCACTTCTGCAGTTTACCAATTGCATCCTTCGGAGAACAGAGAATTTTTATTAAACATTCTGGAGCTGCTAATTAGAATACAAAAGGCCAGAAAATTAGAGGAAACTTCAGAAGTTGATGAAAATTTTGTATGTTCAGCAACTCACAGAATTTGTGTTAAGAATAGCAGAGGTACTCACAAAATGTAGCAGATAACTCCTATACTCCACATATCTGTTTCATATCCAATAGGTTCATAGTTGATAACTTCTGGAGCCACAAACTCAGGTGTCCCAAAGAGAACTTTCAGAGAACCTGCATTTTCTGTGAAGAATGAAAGAGAAAACCATTAACTGCTGCATGCAGATTTTTTTTTTAATTCTCCAGTAAAAGGAAAACAGTTTTGCCTTAATATTTGTGATTTTGTTAAAGATCCTTATCAGAGCTGCTGAACTGCTATTTTCTCAGCTGATACATGTTCAGAAATAAAGAATTATTTATTAAGCATCCTCAAGCATATAGCACTGTTCCTATTGCAAGAAGTTTCCATAAGACCAAATCTAAGAAAGTGGAGAACTGTCAGTGTTTAATTCACATTTGGATGTCCTGAAGTACAAAAGTGTTTGAGCCTTCATCCCTTTAGCAGTTGCACAAGAGGATTGCAGGAATACAGTGTTAGAAAGAAGTTCAAATTTTAACATATCATCAAAGATTTATCAAAGCTAAGCAACCTGCATGTTGTGGTATAAAGAACCAGTATTGATGAAATTATAATAATAAGACATAACTATTTCAATCCAGCATATTTTTTTCTAGTGTAAACAGGAAAGAAAATCAATGGGTGGGTTGCATATCTCTGAAATCTGAGGTGGCACAGGCTAGCAGTGAAACAAGAGAATAAGCAGATGATATGCACCTGCTAGATCACTACCTGATCAGTAAAACTGGTCTTGGGCATGCTCTCAAAACCAGGCTTGCCTACAAGCACACCTGTGGAGTTCCAAAGTGGTGAAGGGGAAGCACAAATTATCAGCTGTCAGTCATCAGCTGCTTCAAATTTATTCAGCTGGCCTTTAGCACAGGTGTTCTACATTTGGCTCTGCTTACACACAATGTGGATACAATGAAACTTCTGGTACCAGTATGAGCTGAAGGAATGAGGTCATGAGACTTATGAAATCGCTTGACAATTTTCTTGTCCCAATCCAGCAGTATTATTCTACTCGAAAATACAGTGATGAAAGTAGAAGTACAACCTGTTCATAACCTACTACTGCTGGTTTATGCTGCCAGTGTGCAACTGAGTGATGTGGCTTAACTTTTAGTCATAGTGTGAAACGTTAAGTCATTAAGTTAGAAATTGTTAGGCAAATCTCAATGGGCTCATTTTTATCAATGCCCATTCTAAGTAGGATGGGAAGAAGAAAAGAGCAAGCAAGATGAGGAAAGATGAAAACTAAGGAATAGTTTAGTGATTGCAGGAAAAAACACATCCCAGTAAAAGATCTGTATTACAAAAGTATAAAAATATAAATTGTTTCTGACTTGAAACAGGCTTGGATTTAGGTTGAAAAACTCTTGTCTAGTTCTGCACACGTGCCTGAGCAATCAGTATTTGCCTTAAGTGAGATTCATTACATTATGTTTATCTTTTGTGCAAGAGTAGCATGAGTAGCATCCGGATTAGGCACAGTAGAATGTCTTAGTGAGGAACCATTGCTCTCCCAAAGAGATTACCATCTTAACAAAACAGATATGGATCGGAAGGAAAACAGATATAACAGATTCCAATATTTCTGTTAAGGTTACCCTGAGTACAGATATCTTCAGCTCTATAATGAAGAGAAAAGCTTAAAAAAAATCCAGACAAAATCAAAAATTTTGAGAAGACTACAAAAGAAATGACTTGACCACAATGTTGAATCTTAATAGAATATTTTTATTTACTAGAACTTACTTTACCAGGTTTTGCAACAGAAACGCTGATCCCAGAACTGACTCCACTCCCACACTCTATTGAAAGCTCTTGAGGCATTTCATGAAATATAATCAAACACCTAAACTAGTACTCTTTTGAAGCATGCAAATCCCTGAATTATCAAATGAAATCTGAGGGATATATGGGGTTAATAACTTGCCTAATGATTGAACACCAGCCTTGAAGCAACTTCTAAGAAATTCACTCACAGTTGTGCCAATTTCCCATTTTAAATGCTGTGAAACCCTTTTGGCTCTGCACAGGTATGGTTATAGTAAATTAATTGTGTGTGTTTTCCATGCTTCCACCATGCCAGAAGTACCCACTTGTAGAGACAGAAAAAGACAGAAGAATGCCTGGGAGCAGCTGCAGGAAATCACACAGATACTCCCATGCAAGTTCATGGACATCAAGAACCTCCTGTCAGATCTCTGACTAGCTTTTAAAAAGCACATTGAAAAACTATTCTATAACATTCCTATAGTTACATAACCATAGTTTTATTACCCCCAAAATAGGATCCTTTTTTCTAATATCCAATCTAAACTGTCTTATCCTAAAACAAGGGCAATGTCTTCTCCACAAGGGTCACAAGGACTGAGAGATCACCCTTCCTTTTCCAAGTGTAATGAGAAGCTTAAGATCCCTTTTTTCCTACATTTTTTTTAACTGTTTTTATGAGAAATTGCTGAAGTTTATCACAATGAACCTATTTTCTAAAAGCTTTATCATGATTGTCCAAGTCTTAAGCTCAGCTTTTCACATCCAAGTTTGGATGCCTTTCTGTGCACTGTGTAAACTACTGTGAGCCACTGTGTATGCAAAAGGCTGGTGTATGAAATGCACTGCCCATAGGTCAAAGAAATATGGAGGGTTTTTTTTAAAAATGGTGTTTGAGTGCAAGCATAAAGTGTGAAACAACTGATACAGCATTTTCTGTGTATAAAAGAAAAAAGAAAGGAAAATAAAAAGACCTTTTCTAGGCAATAATATGCCAAATCTTTACACAGTTGTTTACAAGCTTAGTACACAAAAGTAGGATCTGTGTTTGGATATCCCTTAGTTCAGATAGAAAGCTGACAACCTAGCTGCAAACTGTTGCTGACACTGTGTATAATCAACTGATTAAAAAAAAA
>VYZS01026515.1:12125-24201 GCA_013400695.1 Neodrepanis coruscans | reverse complement strand
ATGTCAAGCTGAGCCGTGCCGCCACTCCCCTGCCGCCCCTGCAGAGCCAGGTGGCAGCGCTAGTGCACAGCGCAGCTGATGAGCTGCCGCTCCCTGCCACCCCGGGCAGACGAGCGGCGGCCCCCGCCGCCCCGGGCGGACAAGCGGTAGCCCCCTGCCACCCCAGGCGGACGAGCAGTGGGCCCCCACCGCTGGCTCCAGGCACGCTCTTGGTCCGCGCGGGCAGGGGAGGGGGTCGTGTCCCCCCCCCGCCCAGCCGTCGGCTCCCGTATGGTAGGAAAAAAGACCAGTTTTACTTTCATTTTCACCCTACGACAACCCCTTTCCTGCACAGCAATCAGGACAGGAATGTGCCTGCCATCAACGGCTAGCTCTCCAGCCAAAAGACAATGCAGTCCTCTGCCCGTAGCCCTGTTGAGGAATTTTGCCCTTGGCTTATTTGGGTTACCTTCTATTTTCCTCAGTATGTCAGCATCATGGTGGTAATGGAAAAATTTCTCAACAAGAAATCTAACTCATGAAGAACTCAAAAACAGGTGAGACAGTATTTTGTTATCAACATTATTCTCATCCTCAGTCCAAAGCAGAGCACTGTACCAGACATTAGGAGGAAAATTATTTCTACCGCAGCTGAAACTAGGATACTACAGGAAGAGAATCAAGGCATAGAAGTGAAATGAAGTATTAATAGCCTCCAGCTCATTACTCTTTCAGCAAGATGCAGGAGGAAAAAGCTGTGGGGCATCCATATCTGCAATTTAGACATGGTTTTGCTGTTCTCTGTACATGATCTATTTTTCACTCATGTTTTTCAGCACAGATAGTCAGTATGATACTAATATTTCCCTCTGTTTCTTTGAAATATGTACCTCACACATAACAGAATTTCATTTGCCTTCTTTCATGCTTAATCTTGATAGTGAACCTGTAGCTAATTAGTTGAGATTACAGGTCCTGTGATTTATCATGTATTTCCAAACAGAAACTCCCAATTTACACTGAGATCTATAGTATTTTTCAAGTGCATTGTCTTACTTATAGCAATACTGACTTTATTCTTGTTTTCATTATTTCAGTCTTGTGGTCATTCAGTTATTGCAGTCCTGTTTTATAGCAATAGATCCCAGCCTAGTATATTCAGTATGCTTTATTGGCATGCACCTTTTTTTTTAATCCGACAATGTTAATGAAAATATCAGTAGCAGAGTTGTTACTTAAAAAACTCCACCAATCACATTCTGCTGGCATATTTATTCTTTCAGCAGTTCAACCCTCTGGTGAGCACCTTACCTGCCTTGCAGCTCCTACACTAACTATCTAATTCTGTTACTTATTGACATCTTTTTGAAACAGCATTCTTCAAGTGCGACATACATCCATATTGTATTTGGTACTTCTGAAAAGAAGACGTGGGGAAACATGCCAATGAACGTGAAGGATAGGCAGATGTCTGCCAGCCATTAAGTTGAAATCTGTTGTATAAATGAATATCTTTGAAATCCTGTTAACATTTTCCTAAATTGCTTTTTTTCTTCCTGACAGTGATTTAATTCCATAGCTTAAATGCTATGTGATATTTTAAGATACTATTTTTTTTTTTAGTGCTAACGGTGCTATCTTTTAATATAAAATTTCATATTCAACATATAATGAGCACTTTTCTCTACATCATCATTCATGTAACAGATTGTTTATGTCACATCTAAACTGTCATCCACTTCTGCAAAATTCTCTGTCCAGAGAATCACAGATAATTCTAGGAGTCTTTCATAAATAAGGGGTATACCGATGAGATCGATACTATTGTCAATATTTCTTAAAACAATAGTTTGTAATTTTCATTCTTCAGAATTCTGATTTTTTTGACCTGCGTATAGTTTGTGGCTCTTTTAAAGCAAGAGACACGTCAACTTCAAAATTAAAGAAAATAATTTTTTTTTTCCTCAGAGAGGTGTAAATTGATGAACGAAAATATGTTAAAAGACAGTTCACAATCAATCTGTGTAAAAAATTAATCCTGTACAGAGGTGAAGAGTTTGGTTAAATTCAAGACAGACATTGATCTGTGAATTCATCTCTGCCCGTCCCTGATTGTCACTTCATAATATCAAAGTTTCTTACTCCACTAGTGTTTAACAGCAGTCTGAGCTGCTCAACCAAACAGAAATAATCCCTGTGGGCTTTTCTGACTGCCCTCTTTANATCCTGTACAGAGGTGAAGAGTTTGGTTAAATTCAAGACAGACATTGATCTGTGAATTCATCTCTGCCCGTCCCTGATTGTCACTTCATAATATCAAAGTTTCTTACTCCACTAGTGTTTAACAGCAGTCTGAGCTGCTCAACCAAACAGAAATAATCCCTGTGGGCTTTTCTGACTGCCCTCTTTATCTCCCAGCTATCTCTCACAGACTCTTTAGACAGCTTTAAATTTTGAAATTACCTCCTAAAGGGTAAATGAAACAGGGATTTGGATGCTTAGCTTTCTCAAACTTCTTTCTCTAGTGGGTAATATATTTCTAAAGCAATTAACATCGCTTGCAGAAGATAAAACACTTCAAAACCATGTCAGGATTTTTAAAAATATCTTGGAAAAGTAGGTGCACAGAGAAACAGCCATATATTCCTTAACATGTCAAGTGGCAGCACATCTCATCACCATCTCAGAATTGTAGCATATCTGTGTTCAGTAGGTACAATTTTTTTAGTATACAGTGAAAGCACTAAAAATTGAATTTTTTATCAAAGTTATTTTACCCACCTTAAAATTGGTTGGATCAGTAAAAACTCTATTTGTGGCTGACAGATGTTTATACCCAAAGTCATCAGAGAGATGTCCCAGAATTCTGTCTGCTGAAGCAAAATGCTTCTTTGGTAGTATCGACTAAATACATTTCATTTAAATGGATTGAAATGCATTTAACTTCTAAGTATTGGCCTTATTTGTTCAAGCAGCATGGCTAAAGCCAATTTGAGATAATGTTCCTTCTAAAATGTAACCATTACATCCAGCATACTAAAGTTAATCTATTGTCATTGATTTTGGTTCTGTGCCCCACTGGTGAACACGTAAGTCTCCATTTCAGAAACTATGAGACAACTCTTTGGTGTCATTTAAAGAACTACTCTCAATGAAAAATTTTAACAGGTTATGTCTTAATATTATTTTTCTTTCCTTACCTCACAACTGCTATACTTGAGACTCAGTAAAATATATAAATAATATATAAAGAATCCTATACATTTTTATCTTAGACTTCAATAGATAAAGGGTACAGGAAGCTATTTATTAACAAAGAAAGGAAGAAAAGGGGATATTTTATTTTCTTGCAACTGCACATCAATAAAAAATAAAATATTAATTTAACAGGTACTGAAGTGCACCTGCTTCATGTTTCTTGTATTCCTTCCACAATACCCATTGCTTTTCTTCCCATCTATCTCACCTTGATCTCAGCTTCACTGTTTTGGTCATGTAAGGCAGGTACCAAAAAAAAAAACAACAGAAGAGAAAGAATTTTGTTCTGAGAAACCATGAGCTGTTATAGTAGGTAGAACCTTGGAAAACGGTTAGTGCCGACAAAATGTTAGCAATTACCTAATTAGCAATTACCACTCTAGTAAGCCTAGAGTGTCTTCATTATACTGCTAACAAAGAGCATTGCACATCTTGGGGGAGAAAAAATGGAAAATAGTGCTTTTCCTACTGTATTTTGGAAGCAAGTCTTTTACATGTTTGTGAACAGGGAAGAAACCCAGGATTACAGCTGAGCACTGAGGAGAAAATTGTTGTTGCTCAAAACCCAAACTAGAATTCTTGGTATTGCATGTAGCTTCTCTGAGAAGCAGCGGAGTTTCTTCTGGTTTTGAAGGCCAGATGGAATGGCTACATATTTTAGGGAATTAAAAAGTTACCTCACATTGATTTTTTTGACCATTCTGGTAAGAAAAAACTTGGAAAAAACAATTGTGTTCTCTGCTTACTACAAATGATTTTCATTTGTTACCACACCCAGCAGCATTAAAAATCCAGCCACTTCAGGTGGCTCCAGGAGTGTTATCATTTTTCAACACCAGTCTGAGTTCCTCCATTCTCTCATTCCCTATGTGCGCTTCCTAATTAGATCATCTAAAGAAGGGAGAACCACAGGTATGTCATTACCATAACAATTTATCAGTATATTCCAGAGACAGAGAAAAAAACATTTGTAAGTGTAGGGCAAGAAATTCCGGAGGTTGTGGTAAGAACTGAATGTTGACTTCCACATGGTAGATTCCTTACTAGCTGGAGAATTGGTTTGCATGCTCAGGATTCTTAATACTGGGAGGCATTCTGTCAGATGAAGAACTTCCTCTGCTTCAAGTTACGGAAGAGAACAGCATCTTGTTCAAAGGTTCATATCCGTAATTTAGAAAAATTAAAACATATCTATATTCCAGAGATATGCACTGAGAGGAACAAGAGGTGGCCGAGTGAGGGGTATGAAGCACGAGAGACAAAGTTCTATATGTATCTGTGCATGAGGTGGACCAAGAGTGGGGCTATGATATTTATACTATCCAGCTAGAAGAATTAAATCAAATACTATTACCTAAATCAGACATGAGTTTTAACTTTGCTCAGTTTTATATTTGTGTAGAAATGCTTTAATCTCTTCTAGAGTGGAACTAGGATGCCAGCTATTTCCCAAAAAGCCTGTCCTTAAGCAGGCTGACTGGCCAGATGGACAGTGTGTCCTCTGCCCTAAAAAACAGGCTACCTCATCCTTACCTACATCTTGGTTGGCTTTACAAGGGCCTATAGAGTGCTGGTGTGTATTTGCACAGCCACCTCTTGGCAGTCATCTAGGTACTTTTTGAGGAGTTCAGCGACATTGACTGGCAACATTATTGCTTTTTCGCCAGACAGTAGAATCTTCTGTTCTGAGCCTGTTCCTGCCCTGGGTGAAGTTATATGTCCTTTAGGTGATGCTAACACTGCATAAGACACTATTTAGCTGAGCATGGTTATCTTGTTTAGTAATGGAATGTCAGTTCCATTACTGCCCCCTGCTGCCCCCTCCAATGCCAGCTCTGAAATGGTTATCTTCCAGATATCTTGGGCTTGGTTGAGCCTTTAGTGGGATAGGAAGCTTTCAGCAGTTTTGGATAAGCAAAATCCTTTTATGTCTGAACTGGCTGCCTTTGCTGATTGACGGAGTTCATGGTACATGCCCTCTTCAGAAGAGGGAGTGGGAATGCTTGCAATGTCTTTTGGAAACTCCAAAATGTGAAAGAGAATGGCAGAATAGAGAGTGTCATGGTGTCGTGAATCGTGCATGACCTCCAACTACAGCACAGATGCTTAAGTATGCAACTGATATAAAGGGGCTTTTTTTAACATGGAATGAGATCTTGGTTGTTTAGACTAAAGTTTGATGGATATTCGGGGAACTTGCCACTTCTCTCAGGCAGCTTACCTGCATCTAGCTACAGGAATCCTTTTGATCTTTGTGTAACTCTATAGAGAATTTATGTCATAAGAATCAAATTGAAAGAGCAAGAGGATTGTATTTTGGGAGCTATGTGTATCACTATAAATAAAAAGACTTCTGTACAATCAGTTCAATCTTCTGTACTATCTTCTGTACAATCATTATTAAAAATAATACCATGTTTTAAGCAGCCAAGAGAAGACTTTTCTATGAAATACTAAACACATTTTAGATATTTGCTACTGTCTAGCTCTGGGATCTATAGGAGACTCTAGTCTTTCATGTTCTAGATAGCTTTTAGGGAATAATAATTCAGTGATAACTGCAAAATTAATATATAGGTAAATTGAGTCAGGAAAAAATCCTGTATGCTTCCACTAAAAATGATTCGTTTTGATCTTATTTTATATGTTCAGATCTTCAAAGTGAAAAGATACTGGCATCTGCAGTTCTAGTATAAAAATTCTAGTCCCACTTCTAGCATTTTAGGGGAGCTATTAATTTTTTGAAATTTGAACACACCTTCAGCATCTAAAATCCAAAAGCAGGTTTGTTCAAAGGGACCGAGATATGCTCCTTTCAAGAGAAAACAATGATTATAGTGAAAATTGTACACAGTGAAAGTACCCACTGGCAAATTTAGGTCTACTTAGAAAATAAACAATGCTCTACCAATGGCTGAGACAGTAAATTCCAGGTGAATTATACTGCTAGGTGACTACAACTTGGACATTCTTGTTTCAGCCTTAGGCCATTCTTCGTAGTGACACAGTCACATGGATGCTGCCACCAGGAGTTCCCTGATATGTAAAATTGCATTTATCAAGAAAAAGACTTTTCAAGTGAAAAATACTATTTCATCGGTTTCCAAAAAATTGCCATGAAAATTCTACAAATTTGATAAATCCATTAAATTATGAGAAGATTTCCTTTAATTTCCTACATGATGTGTTTTCCCTGCTGACTTTTATGGAAACAGGGCTCTGCATTTCTAAAGGAGGATGTCCATATCAAATTTTGATTTGACAGTCCTGAAGGTGTGTGAGGCCTTCTTCTAGCCAAGATTTCCACATTCTGCATTCCCAGTTCTTTACCTGGGTGGCTAGGTGCCTGGGAATCTCTGTTCAAGCCGAGGATACACACTTTCTTCTTCAGTCTTGTCTCAGAAAAGTTTGTGTCTCAATTGCAGGATATTTTCTCATTAGAAAGTAACATTCTTGTGGGCTGCAGCACAGCCTTCCCATTGTTGCTATCAATGTCACAATGCCATGGGACAACAGATAGGCCCAAAGAGACAAGTTCCACAGAAGACAGATGCAGTCAGTCTTCTCTAAAAGAAGGTAAGACTAGTGGACCCACTTGGGCATAGGCCATAGTCTCCTCCTGAAACTGATTCATTTAGCACTCAGAACAGAGGTTTGTATCCAGTAGCTCTGGAGTAAGTCCATCACCTGGGTCACTCCAAACTATGGATTTCTTGATGTCCATCCTTTTGAAATGGCCAAGATCTAAAGCTGCCAAGCTATTTGCCCTCAGAAAAACTAGCAGTGACATCTGAAAAACTGACAAGGACTCTGACAAGGACTCTGTTGATTCTGGTTGAATCAACACACAAATACTAATGAGCTCACAAACTAGGGCTCCAGATTCAAGAAACCATATGGGCTTTTACACACATACTAGAACTCTTTTAACAGAAATAATATTTCAGGCAAGAAGTTCCAAGGTTCTTGATGTTTAATGTTACTGCAGAAACTATAAAGCTATTCTTGAGCCTGAGTACAGAAAATATTTCTTACTGACAAAAATTAAGGTTTAAAATATTCCAGATTATTTGTATGTGTCCCCAAGGTCCCATTATGTAAGAGTTACTGTTGTCACAGTCATATATAAGTTAGGCACTGCTTCACAGTTCAGGGAGGTAGGAGCTGAGCAGTTGTTAAACAGATACATGTGCAATAACCATCTTCTAATGAACACTCCACTTTGTCAATTACTAAATAAGCTATTACGTTGCTAACATACCGTTGCCTTGCGTATATCCTTGATAACAAAGGACACACTACGATGTTCCAAAGCACTTGCCAATAATGAAAAAAATAAAAGAATTAATCAGTAAATCATACCTGGTCAAGTGCATTCATTGGAGTGCTCTTGAAATGGTTTTTTTTTTGCCTAGTCACGTTTCCTCTTTGTCTATTTTATTTAATTATGCATATGTTGCTTGGGCATTGATCATTGAATCTTTGACAGATGGGTTTTGTTATAGAAAGAATTCTTGGAAATTAAGAAAAGAATTTCTGAAGAGTTTCACAACTTCTTATCAGGCTTTACTGGCTTGGTTTCATAATAATTCTCAGAGATTCAGCAGGAAAGGATAATGTTTATTTTATTGATATGGAACCTATATTAAGCTTATGTATATGTATGGTATATATACACTATGTAAAGCTACAATGTTCAAGCTTTAATGACAAAGGCCAGGTATTTAAAAAACAAATGATTCTTATTTTTCAAGACACTAAACACTCATGGTTTTCCTGGACTTCACTAGTACCTATTTGAATAAAAATAAGATCTCTTGGTGCAACTTTTGTCATCCATCCTTAATATATTTAGATAATTCAATTTCTACAAGACTTATCAGAGTCCATGCTAGGAAAAGGGCAGAGAAATTTCGTAACTAATGAAGCTCCTAAATCCCATTGCAAATACTTAATGTAGCAGTCACAGTGAAAGCTTTAGAGGTTCACCACTTCTGAAAAATCAAGTCAGGTGTGTGCCTCATTCTTGCATGCAGCAGTGATTTTCTTGTCAGGGTAGAGTCACTGACTTAAGTGAAGTTATGCTACCAGGAAATGTGTTTGCTATGAATTGAACTGTCTTAGTTGAAAGTGCTGTGCATTCCCACACACTGTTGTCATATCACTAAGCCTGTATTTCCCAGAAGAAAAACTTTAGTATTGATGGGAGTATCTAGTCAAAGCATTGTTTCTCACTGATAGCGTGACTTCTACACAGAATATGCAATACTGCATAAACAAGTAATTCAGGCCCAACTTCAGTTCTACTTTCTTTACCTCCTCCAGCTGAATGGTGCATGGGGATGGGAATGGGCATTGTGGTCAATTCATCATACATCACCTCTGCTGCTCCTTTTTCTTCACACTTTTCCCCTGCTCCAGTGTGGGGTCCATCACATGGGGTGCAATCTTTCATAAACAGGCTGCTCCAGCATGCATCCCCTGTGGGGTCACAAGCCCTGCCAAGAAACCTTTTCCAGCGCGGGTCTCCATGGGCTGTAGAGAGACAGCCCGCATATGCAGATGGACAACCCGCCTCACCATCATCTTTATCATGGGCTGCAGGGGAATTTCTACTCTGGTGCCTGCAGCACCTCCTCCCCCTCCTTTTTCACTGACCTTGGTGTTGCAAGGCTGTTACTCTCACACATTCTCACTCCTCTCTCTGTGTGCTCTAAAGCTATATCAAACCTTGTTGATACATGTTAGGAATCATGGTTTCATATATCTTTTCAGAAATGCCAATTTGTTGACTGAAGTGGAATATAACATATGCTGTACTTCCAGAGGGATGAATTCCATCATCTCGGGATTTTTGCATTTCTATCTCAAAATGTTGTGTACATCTTTACTAGATCCATAGCACTGGCAGATGCATTTTTAAAAATCATCAAGGATTTCTGTGATAGTTCCTCCATATTTATTCTCTATATATTTACTTAATAACTTTGCTGGTGATATTTTTCTGTATAATATCAGTAATGTATGAGATTTAGCACTCCAAAATTATCTTGTAACTTGAGAAACTTAACATGAGATCATAGTTTTTGAAAAATATCTGTTGCTGTCAACATCTTTTTATCTGAAACCCCTAGAGGTTATGAAATTCTATTCAATTCTGCTGAGTTGAGGTTATTCTCTGAAGTAAGGTTATTCTCTGATGCATTCTAATTTTGCTTAGGAACTAGATACATATCTAACCAGTAGAAACTAAAATTTGTGAAATTGTACAGCTTTAGAGGCAGTGGCTAGGAAAGCATTACCAGGATGAAAAGTGTAGGACTGCTCTTTTTTATCCACAGAAGATCAAAGGAAGACACATAAATAAAGACTGATTCTGAAAATGTGGTTGATGCTTTTATTTCAGCTATAATCAGCCATTGACCACAATACAAAAGTTCCAGGTGGATGTCTACATTCATTTATAGTTTCACATTCCCAGTTTTTTTCCAGACAAATCTGATAGAAGACTTCAGGTTACATAGGAAAATATACTGCATTAGGTTTCTAGACATGAAGCAATCAAAGAGCATTTTTAAGTTTCTATGGGAAAAGAGAGGAAAAGTGGGTTTTGTTGATAGCATGTGTTCAAACTACATGCTGAAAAAAATGTTTAGGAGTTCCAAACTCCAGACAGTGTAAATGGGAGCAAGGGTGCAGATGGGAAAGAAAAGCTGCCAAGGATCTTTCATTCTTCTCCCTGGATTCTACAGGGCATACTGTCTTTGTGAAGGAGATATTAGTCATTTCTTTAATAGCCTTAACTACTAAGATAGATAGTCTTTACTCCTTATAACGTCTACATCTGTTTCCTCTGAGTTGTCTTCATAATTAGCAATTTGTTTTATTTCTGCTTGTTTTTATGGGAAAATTATAAAAGGGAAGAGTGGATTCAGTTTCTTTCATTAGTAGTTGTGGATATATACTGTGTCTCCATATCACAGAGATCAAGTAGAACTAAACACTACAGTGCCTATTTGTAGCACTAAAACTTGTATTTTTCCTTCAAAAATCTCTGAACCAACTAGTTTTTTTTCTTGACGTTTTGCTAGCAAAATCAGTGTTTTTTTCCATGACATTTCTTATTTAAAATTTAAGCAATCCACCATGTTTTATCTAGCATTGCATAACCAGACATGTCTGAGTGATTCTACAATGGGAGGAAAAATACAAAGAATGATTGGGATAGATGCACTTTTTTACTTCAGTGTTATACAAAGAAGATATTAAATGACCATCCTATTTGGAGATATATCAGCCGATACATGTGAATAATTGTTCAGTTTTTATTGTACCTGCTCTCATATAGTCCTTGAACAAATTTATTATTTGAGAGGAGAAGAATCTTTCAAATAATATTTCTGGAGCACACTTATAAAAATCTTCCCTCTTCCCCTGTTTTAGTGGTTGTTGTTTTTCTTGGCCTGTGTTTGCCTGCGAAAAATATCTGTCATTTCCTGATGAGCGTGGGATTCAAAGTGACAGAACAAAGTTAGACAAGTCAGGTAGTAGCAAAAACCCAGAATTTTGCCACATCTCTTCTAGATGTGCCTAGAGTTGGGAAAAAGTTATTCAAAAAACCAAAATCAAGTTCCTGCAATTTTATTCTGTGTGGGAATTGGATTTATCTGCAATGTTTCTCTGTAACAACAATGTGCTTCAATGCTTACTACTATTTAGGTTTCATTGGTTTAGACTATTACAACTTTTGAGTAACCCTTTGTTCTCTGTAGTAACTTGCATTCTAACATTCTATGACCTTTTAAAATGTTAATTGATAAGACACAAGAGGAGAAAATATTCACATCACAGATAAGGTCCAGGCAAGAATCAGTGTTCACTTCAGCTGCTTTCCTGCAGTTCTCACACCTGGAGCTGCCCTTAGAAACCCCGACCACCTCTTACTCATGGACCATTTCACCTGCTCGTTGGCTTGTCTGGGTTGACCTTCATTAGCCATTGCTCACTCACCTGCACTTGCCACAGCACCATGAGCCCACGGACTCTCTCACCTGTGGTTTGACCCCATGACTGCACTCATGACCCATACACATATGTATACACATACATGTGCACACAACATAGACACCTCTCAGCCAAGAAAGAAAATATACAGATGAAATTTTATTGCCCCCTTTGCAAAGAGGTCATATATTATATTTCAAAACAGCAAGCATCATCAAGTTGCTATGTTGAATTTAATAATAATACTCCTGATATTTGAGAAATGGAGCAAAAAGACAAAAAGCATTTAAGCTGTTTCATAGCTCTTTAAGCTTCATTTCAAATAACACACACACTCAACTGTATTATCTTTTCTTCTTGACTTTACCAACCCATCTTCTATTTTCTAAGTGAATGAGCTTCACAACTTTAAAAAAAGACCACCTCTATTTCTTTATGTTTCTAATTATTTCCTGCTTAAAAATAAATTTTGTAGATACTGCAAAAAACTTCAGGTCCATACACAGATATCTGTGCCCTGGAGGCAGAGATGAGACATGGGAGATAGGAGGGGAATGTAAAAAAGAATAGATAAGTCTGGTTCACTCGGGCTAAAACCAGACCTTATCAGATTGGGATATGAGCCTAAAGAAACAAAAGATGAAGACTTAGATGTCAGTATTTCCAGTCCCACTGCTTAGTATATCTACTTTCCATCTATTTGTTCTTTTACCCGTTTTAGGTTTTGTTTTGGTTTTGGTTTGGATTGGATTTTTTTCCACAAATTTGAATTTCATTGCAGTTTGAGCTGCCATGAATGAGAGGCTCTGCAACTTTACTGCTCACTAACATCTTG
>VYZS01026515.1:0-10792 GCA_013400695.1 Neodrepanis coruscans | reverse complement strand
GGTTGAAATTTTTTTTTTTTGCTGGGGGGGGGGGGGGGTGTGGGGTGTGGAGCTGCATCTTTTATAATCAAAATTGTCATTGTCCTTAAAACAAATCTGGTTTAGGATGTTAGATAAAAGTTTTCAAAAAATTTCATATACAAAAGAAGCACTCCCAAGCTCTGAATCCATGAGAGAAGGAGGAATAAAAGGAAATATATCTCATTGTTAACAGAAAATAAATGTATAAAGGGAAAAGAAGAGATTCTGTGTCACACCATGCTTCCCATTATGCTTATACAAGCCATAATTCTTCTAAGAGTCATCCTCCACATTTCCCAGAGAAGATGTGTGTAGCTGCAATTCACGTCTACTGGGACAGACGTCTTCGTCCCGTGTTTATGCCATAGGAGGCTTTAAAGGCTTCTGGGCTTATTGAGGGAGTGATTAAGCTTACTGACTTCCTACAAGGCATAGAGAGGTCACCATTATCCACTTAAACTCACCATATCCACTTAAACTCACCACACCCCTTTTGTGCTTCTGTAACTGGCATTCATAATGTTCAAAAAAAACCCCACACTTGTTATTATGAAAAGGTGCTGAATTAACAAACACACCTGTGACAAAAGGACTCATTGGACAGTAGAGTCATAACTTTCCATACTAAAGAAAAGTCTGCTGAGGACAGTATGTCTGACACATTGGTTTTGTCCTCAGCACAAACCAAGATGGTAGCAAATAAAAGAAGCCATTAGTTTGACATACAGTCTTTCAGTAGTCAGAGTACCAAGAATCTCATGCTGCTTGGTGTATTTTAGGTGGATCACAGCCTGGAACTATTATGTTATATACTTAAGCAGAAGAACTTTTCCTGAAAATGTATCAGCCTCAAATGCTGTTTAATTATCCCTTTTAGTTATTTCGACATTGTTCATGAAATTAATTTTTGAAAAAGAAGGATACTTTAATCTAAAAATAACTACTCCATGTAACTGGTGGTAATCCATGTAGTTGGTAACTAGTTGTATTTCATTTTTCCATGGACAAGCCCCAGTATAGACTCAGTAACACCATGTGAATAATGTACATAATGCATGCAACACTTCTGACATAAAGCTACATGGTACAACAATTCCCTCTTTCATTCTCTTTCTTTTCATTTAAGGACTAATTTTTGAACAGCATGAGGGACATTGCCTTTATAGAGATTCTCATGGAGCTGATGTTCACATGGACAAGCAGAGGTTACCCTCCTTGGCTAGAGGCTTCAGGATAACAAATATAAAAATGACAAACTAAAACTGACACATCCGATGTATGGAAATGAAGCTTTTTCTTGGGGCTTTACCAGCTTAAAAATCTTGCTATTTCATGTTTCTTTAACCTTCTTTCTTCTTCTTCAACTATGGTGCACAGATATTTATTTTTTTTTTAACTTCGCTGTTCTTTTCTTTTTCATGATTTCCCAGCATTTTAGTTCATTTCTTCCTGCTTTGATTATGTAAGGAAGTAAGACTGCTAAGACCCACACATCAAGGGCAGAACTGAAAGCACCCTTCCTCTGGTTGTAACGAGAAGATCCCCTCATCAAAATGCTTTTGGCTATTGTAGTGTCTGCTTTCATCTCAGCTCTAAGACAAGGACAAAGTAAATCATGTTATCCAAGAGCAACAAAATAAATTATTTGAATTGAGGTTATGTGACTTTTACCAGAAGTGTAACCCAAAGTAAAATAGCATTCAGAAGTTACTGGAACACACTGACTCTAAAAGAGACAAAGCAGGCAAAAAGAAAAACAACAGTGTCATCCAAATGAATACTTTTGTGGACCACAGGAGAAGTGTATGTGTGGAGCTTCCAGGTTCTGAATGTATTTGAGCATGTGGACCAGAACCCTGAGTTGTCATGGGACTAGAGGGAGGAACATGGCTGTGTCAAGATGGTGTTCACTACTGCAATATTCCTACAAAGAGAGACCCAGAGATGTCACAGCACGTTCTCTTCAGTATTCAGTGATATTAAAGATGGTCTGTCCTGTTTATACCAAACTGTACACACTTGTACTTCAACTGCATTATTATGGCAGCATGCACTTGTTCTGGGCAGGTAAAGGACAGATGCTGGTCTACATGCAGCAATAACAGTGAGGAGGTAGGCATGTCTCTAAGCCAGCCTATCTGTAGTGCAGGAGCTTGCCATGTTCCTTCACAGTACCTCCAGTCAGTCTGACATAAACAGGAATCAGAATTTTGCGTGCAGAAAGGATTTCATAAGTGTCTTTCTGTCTGCTGTGGCCATCACATTGGTTGTTCTGGCTGGGTTGGAAGATAACCGCTATAAAGAGACTTTTGAGTCTCTTCATCTCAAGCAAAATCTGTACACAACAAATGCTGGCCACAAGTCTTAATATACACAAAACTCTTATGCAGCTATTGTTGGTTATTTAACATGTCAGATAATTAGATCTGTAGTATATGCTACTACTCTGCAGTACATGGGATACACCTTTCCTAATATGAAAAGCAGCTGGAAAGACTGGGCTTAGGTGTGCAAACAGAACAAGTTATGCTTAGAAAACGATTAGACTTCTTTTTACTGTTTTGTCTTCCATGAAGAAGCAGGCATGTTGAATTTGACAGCCATTTATTAGTTACCTGGAAAGCAGCCTCCAATTAAGCCCCAAGATGTGAGTGCACATATAAAACATTACAAATAAACTCCCCATCTTTCCCCTTCCACAAGTTCTGTAATGTTTAAAATACAGTCAGGAAACTCACCTCATCACAGTCTGGGTGGGTATTACTGCTACTGTTATATTTTGTGCAAGATAAAGGAATTTGAGCCCTCTTACAAAAATATGTGCTTTAAGTTCCCGTAACTGGTGAAACTGTCAGCAACCCAGAGAGGGAAAACAGCTCAAACTACATTTTCCTTTGAGGAGTGGCCTTTCCAGTTAAGTACTGAATTATAATGCAGAACAGCATGTGGAAATTTGCATTGTTTGTCCTATTAAATACTTTTTCTAAAGAGAAGGCTAGTACCTTACATTGATGTGAGCAATAAATCTCACAAAAGGAAGTTTAAAATTATACCATTATTTTATAACAGACTGAGATTCAGCTAAAATACTTTGAGAGCAAAGGCAGCCTGAAGATGCTGTAAAAGTTGGTTACTAAATTAAATGGTTGTATACAATGAAAAAAAAAGTATTTTTTCTTTTAGCCTATCTCCACTCTCTGTGAAGAATAATCATTAATCTTGTGTGATATGAACTACTGCAATGCTAATGATTTAGAATATTAGCTTGAAACTGTTTCTCTTTTCTGTAGAGCCATTTTAGAGGGCACTGTCCTTGCTCTGGCCTTCCACATTGTTTCTCATTTTTGCTTCCTATCTCTGCTTATGTTGCTACAATTCAGGGCTAGTAGTGTGTTTTCATTATAGTCCTTCATGAAAGGTTCATCACATTATGGCCTTAACAAAACAGTAAAACAAACAGCAGAACTAACCAGGGTTTTTATCTAAGATTGCAATAAACTCAGAGAAAAAACTAATTGGTAAGCAAAGATGTTACAGGATTTCCGTGACATCGTGTAAGTTGTTAAACCAAGACATATTTTATTTCAGGGTTGTCTTGTTTTTTAAATACTGGAAAAAATACAATAAGCCAATTCTAAAATGAGTTGTTTTATAAAGCTAGAGGGCTCTTTTTTGCTAAAATAAGAATAGAACCCTGCAGACATAAAAGAGCAAGCATTTTAAGAAGCAGGTAAGAGATGGAGGCTTTAATGTGAATGCCTCAAGCTGCCTTGCAGGAAGGCAGGTTAATGAAATTGTACTGATTTTCTGTAGCAGTGAAGAATGTCACTGTGCATTACTTCTCTGACTGAGCTAGTCCCTGTAATGCTTTTCTGCAGTAATTCGCTTCAGAAGAGACAGAGCTTTGATTTTTATCTTGGTATAGGGTAGCACATACAGTCCAACTCTTTTAATTGTTTGGGTTTGTGCCACATACCACATTGCAATGACATAGTCTAATAAAAAATATGTAGTTACTTATTTGTTTATATATCTAATAATATCTAGAATTTTATTAGAATTCTTTATGCTTATCATCCAAATATTAAGTCTAAAATATATCATTTCAGATACACAATGCTGGCCTTAGTTTACATAGTATTTATGCACTTACGATACACACATCTTTGTGCAATTTATCTAAAGAAAAATACTGTTTTCACTCAATTTTAAAATTAGGAGAATTTCTAAGCCATAACTACTGATTGCAAAAGCCTTTTAAAATAACTTGAACAGAGAGACTGTAGAAATATTGTTGTTAGACATGTTAAATTATATCAAATGCACATTATATATATATATTAGCCATTCTTGAATGAGCACAAGGCTCTTCCTTGTTAATTTGACAAGGTTCCTCTTTTAAATGTGCGTCTGGACATGATAAAAAACCTGGTAAGTTTAGCACAGCAGAGCTTCAGGACTCTACACAACAATCTGTAGATCAATTTGTGTTTCCAGGGAGCCCGTGACACTTTCTACCTCAGCTACAGCCTCAGCTCCATGCACTGTTGGCTCTATATGCTTACCCCCGGGGAAGAGATTAAGGGGAGGCAAGGAAAAGAAAGAAAAGCACGTACTGAAGCAAATGGACACTTGGCATAGTGGAGGGTGAGAAGATATTGGGTGGATCATGAGAGGAACTGGGAGTATCCCAAATCTCCACAGTATAGAGGGCAAGGGTGGAAAGAAGAGCAAGAATTCACTGCAGCTAAGGACCTAGGGAGTTTATGAGGGAAATTGATGATATGGAAGAAAGTCCAGGACCTCAGCTGGGCTAAGTGTCCTCTTCATCAAGCTGCCCTAGTTCCACAGCTGGGTGGAGGAGGGAGTCGAGCGAAATCCCAGGCTGGGGGCTACTCCAGGGGCTGTGGTAACGGAGCAGGTTGCTGTTGAGCACTCTGCTCACCACATGATCTGTTGTTTCACCCCTGCATAAACCTACAGATGTGCAACAACTCTGCTGCATCAGCTGGGTCCCTCTGGGTTCATAAGGAGTGTTTCAAATGAAAACAGGCAGCACATTAATTCTTAAGCTGCCATCAATGAAGAGTTATTATCAGCATTTTCACTAATACTTTAATTCGTATAATCAAGCTCCCAAACTGTAAAAAGGATCAAACTTCAGCTTCAGATGAAAAATAGTTTCACAGGCACAGCCTGCATGCAATTAAAGGCTGGCTAATCTGTCAAGCACTGTGAACAACTTTAGTCCTAGGTCTAAGATTCCCACTGAAGCCCATTGGATTTTAATGCTAAACTGAAGTTAGAATATGAAGCTAATGGCTTGCATTCATTTAGATATGAATTTCCACATAAGATTCAAAATTCTTATTAACCTGGGACTTGTAAAAACCTAATTTTTTAGTATAATAATTTAGTATTATGCTTATTAATATAGTTGCAATAAAAAGATATGGCACTCTAATTAAAGATTTTTATACTGTATGTTGGTACATATTTGTACTAAGGGATGTAGAAATTTCTATATTAGCATATTATATTGCAAACAGTAAGGATCCAGAAGTTTACTCATTATGTAAATAACAGACACAGAAATAATTTTGGAGGATCAGATCTTTCATTACTGACCATAGGATTTTGTTTAAATAATTCTCAAGCTAAGAAGTAAAAAGAAGTTGCTAACTGAATAATATAGAATTAAAGGAAAAAGTTATCTGAGATTATTGGAAAGACAGAGAGAAGATAAGCATTGAAGGAAATGAAATTGAAATATTTTGAAGTTCAACTAAGAGAACAGTTATAAGGCTTACATTAAAAATATATTAGATATTTGAATTATGTTTTCACCTTAAATGCAAGGGTTAAAATTGGAAGGTGTGAAAATAGATACAGTGATATTGTTGATAGTATGGGTTACTAAGCAGAAAAAGAAAAAAAAAGCTTAAAGAAATTCAAAGAGTTCGACTTGAAATTTGTGGAAATTTTCCAAAACATATTAAAGGAATATTTGAAGCCCTGTTACTACAGGAGATTTTAGCATGTACTGTGTATTAACGTAGTCCCCCTTCTATCTGTGCTGAACTTTCTATCCTTCTCCAAGACCTAGACAAAGAACTGAGGAATAACATTTCCTTTTACACAACAAGGAATCTCAGTATGGATTGTCATTAATGTGCTGGTTTTGCATTGAAGTTAAAAGTATAGGTTTCATAGGTTTCAAAAAAATCTCACTGCCCAAAGAGTCACACCCTTCATCACTATTCTGTCTACTTTATGTCTCTTATGTGGACATCCACATTAATTTATAAGGGCTCTTTGTCGGAATTTTCAGAAACAGATTTTTAAGAGCTGTTTTGAAAGTGCCTGACAGATGCCGAGATTTTACAGTATTTACTTTTTTTTTTTTTTCAGTTTGGTTTGGTTTTTGGACTGAAATAATTAAAGCAAAAAGTATGCATTTGGCATTGCTATATAGAAAAGTTAACACCAGTTACTACCCCCAAGCCATGCCTCTCCTTGCTACTCTGCAGCATAACAGACCTACGTTGCATACAATAACAAATCTTTATTCTTCCTGAAAATTAAACATATCTGTGCAAAAAAGCATCATAGTAAAACAAACCTAAGCATTTGCAAGTAGGAAAAGAAACAACTGAGAAAAAAACAGATACATGCTCAAAAAACAACTCCATTTTTGTATAGTCTCTTAAACAAATGTGGGTAGGAAAATAAACTTAAGGTGTTACGCCCTTATTTTTATGTCCATTTTAAATACATTCCGCTCGGACATCATCAGCCAGAAATGTGCTCTATCTATTTCAAGATTTTTGGATACTGCTGTGATTGGTAGTGCAGACATAGTATTAAAAAACCCCATTTTTCATTTTTTGGCTATTTACCACTGGCAATTGACAGTACTTTGAACCAGCTCCAAAATCTGTTAAATCCACGAATAACCCATTCCCTTGCTCAGTTAATAGCTTGTTCCCTTTCTCCTTTCTTGCACCATTTATGGAGAATATGTAATTCTAACTAGTGGGGTCACCTCAGCAGTAGCAGCAAGAGCACCTAGAGGTGGCCCATTTAAGGTCTAGTCACCCAAAAATAACATCTGGAAAGAATACTTCTAAGCCCACTCCCCAGTTTCTAAGGTCCCCAAGTGTCTCTAAACATCAGAGCCAGAAGCAGAGACAATGTGAGAAAGTATTCAGCCTCTTTCTATCCAACCTATTAATGGAAGCTGAAGAAAAGCCAAAGGGTAAGGAGAAGCAAAGACATAATGTTCTCTCAGCAGAGAAAACTAGCCAAGGAAGTCAGAGAGAAGAATTGCTGCCCAACAGCCCCAGGAAAAGCTGTGAGCAGGAATTCAGATATCAGATTTGGCAAGGGTTTTTTTTATACCTGAAGTCTTGAGGATGGTTTTCAATAATTTATCTGAAATGCTAGCCTTCAGCATTTGTAGCAACTAAAACCCTGTTCCTATGTTGTAAGATCCTTTGGAATTCACTATTACCATCTGTTTTCTGCAGCTAGCAGACCTACCAAGTTTTGTGTTGCTCCACATGGGATACTTTCTCAAACTCATTGAGGCATGTTGCAGATTGATGTATGCCAAGTGTTAGCCTTTAATTAACTCAGCCTGCAAGTGCAGTGTTAGGGTAGGATTTGGAGTACGCCCATATGTGTGGAACAGGAAAACTGGTAGCTGCCTTCCTTGGAAAACCAAGCAGACATATGGGGAGTAGATTGGTAGGTGGTTGGTATCATGAGTTGCTACAGGTGTGGGATGTATATGTCTGTGGGAGGGAATCTTTGGTAGGCTTGCTTGGTAGCTGTAGGATGAAGATAACTTGGAGTAATTGAATGCTCTGGGAACTGGAAAAATCTGCTGGAGGGACTTGGTGCTGCATTTGTTTGGCTTCTGGAGGACCTGGAGGTGGTGAAAGGAAGTGTTTTGCATATCATTTAACGTTACAACCATTCCCACAGAGAGTTGCTTCATGCTGCCCCTTCACATCTGGGAATCACAAGAAAAACATCACTTTTGAAAAAAAACCAGCAGCTGTAAAGTAATTCCACAGTCCAGCATATGAGTTAAGATGTATGGTAGGCCACGTCTGTCACTTGTACATCATAGCATGAACAGAGCATTGCTGCCAATTCCTTTTCTGCAAAAAGCAAAGAGATTGGGAGTCTTGCTGGCACCAGTTCTTCTCTACACCCATAGGAGGTTCCTTCTGTTTCTGCACAGAGACAAATGCACAAGGTGCGAGATCAAAATTTTTGGTCCCTTTCCTGAATATTTATGAAAGTTATCTGAACATGAATTTTTATTTTGCTTCAGAAAAAGAGCTGTGATTTTTCATTTTGAACCAGGACACAAATTTTCTTATTATATGTAAACAGTTTTTGTTTCTGGATAAACCAGGATCATTGTTTGACATATTATAAAATTATCTTCCTATATTTTTTTTCCATTCTTGAGATCTCCAAGAGCTTGGCAGTTCTTTGCACCCACTTAGCTCCATCAATAGTCTCCCTAACTTGAGCAGTTTGGAAGCCTAAATCCACCCTTTGAATTTCAAACACTGACATTTGATTGACCTGGAATAAGGTGGCAAGAAGTATTGAATACCACTAGCTGTGTATGCCTTTAGCCCTAAATTATATCTGTGGTATAGAAAGGGTTTTGTCCAGTGCATATCTTGCCAGGGTTCCTCCAGTGCTGCAGGGGCTATCCAGCCAGAAGATTTCCACTACCAAGATGCCTATGCAGTGCTGGAAGAGCTTTAGGAAAATTATCCTAGAGTCCTGGAATTTGACCTGTAATGGTGCTGGTGGATCTACTGCATATATTTGTCTTTTGGATAGGCTAATATGGGAGTTTATGTGTGTTTGGCAATGATAATGCAGATAACTTAAACAAATCCCCTCTTTTATCCTTCTTCCAACAGTAATGCCCTTATTAAATCGGGAGGGGGGAAAGATTTTTTATTTATATACTGGAGACACTTCTACTGATCAAGCAAATTTTCAGACTTGCAATTCAAACCAGTAACCAATATTTGAACAAAGTGAGATTGTAATCAGTACTGTTGCAAGTGCACACTTACTATAATAAAACAGTCTTAATTTCTGATTTGTCTCTCATATTGAGTAGAAATGTTCTTATAGAAAATTATTTCTCAGAATTTCAAATACTGAGATATAGCCACTGTTGCTGATTACAAATGATTGAGCTGTATTTATAATTTTTTTTTCTGCTAGGCACTCAGGTCACAAAGTGTAAAAGTTAGCATGTGAGGCAAGGTCTCATAATGTTTTTTGGGTCTCAGCTAGCCTGTTGTATTCTGACCTTAGATCAATCTATTACTCCACTCACTTTATTAAATACCTACCTGAGTCTGATTTTGCGGCAGAATAAGTGGCTATATTACATAATTTTCATTGCAGTTTCTGTTGTGCCAATTCAGACATGATTTATCTGTAGGTGTTATCTCCATATGGGATGGCTCAGCCCTACAGATCAGGTGTAAAATGAAAAAAAAAAAAATTAAAAAAAATGAAAAAAAAAAACTAATCCTTTAAATTTGGGGAAAAAAACCCTCAACAAAACCCAAATACCCTATGGATTTGTAATCCTCTTTATGGGCAGGAAATGTTTTTCATTTGGATAGTTACAAGTTCTTCAAACATGAAAGGACTTTGATCCTACTGGAAAAGTTCTGTTTATGCAGGCCGTGATTGCATTTTCCCAGTTTTCCAAATCCTCTGCAAATAATTTTATGTTGTCCTCATCTTCTGCAGTTAAGGGTTAAAAGGGTTAAAAAGGGTTAAAAGCCCTCACAGGTGTTTATATATGCTTTCCCAGCATTTGCCAAGATTCTTTTTACTCTTTCTCCTTTCAAGACCTGATGCTACAGAAATGGATTGCATGAGAGTGTTATTCACAGGAGATGGTCAGCTCTACCTTCACCTCCACTGCTCAGATATATCTGTATTCTCAAGAAGAAAGCATGTGCTGCTCTCTACAGTAAAATGCTCTAGAAAGCAAATAAAAGTTTGGAAGACAACCTTTCAGATTGGATTACCTTTCTACAAATATGAAAAATTTCAGGGGGAGGAGGAATCTGAAGAACTTCCGAAAAGTTCAAGGCAAGAAATATTGACAATTTCAGTTTAAAGCTTTTCAAAAATACTTCAAATTTAACTACTTCCTCTTGGCTTGGTGAAATCACCTGAAGTGTGTAATTTCAAGCTATTTTAATGCTAATTTAATTTTCATGTTCATCTGTATCTTCCCTAGTGGAATATTACCTTGATGAGGAAGATTAAAATAGAGATTCCTAAGGTATCAGACATTATGGCCAGACAACAGTGCTCACTATGCACCAAGAATTCCACTAGTCCTGCAGTGCCTTCTAAATTTTCATAGTCCTGTGTGGGAGTTGTAGCCTGACCCCAAGAAGAGACCAGAAGGTAGAAGTACAGGACTTAAAAGGCAACACAGAAACCATTCTGATTAGGATCAAATTAAGCTCAAAGGAAGTATTTTGCTGTGAGTTTTCTGATGGAAAATCAGGACTTAAAAAATTTAAAAAGATGAACTACATTTGGTACAACCAACTCTTTGCACAAATAAAACATTTCATTAGAAAATATGATATGGCTCTAATCACATCATGCTGTATCTATTTTCTTTATTCTTGTCATGGTTTTACTCCTTTATGGGATGTGGTACTGACAAAAGAGCTCAATAGAAGCAACACAC
>VYZS01026514.1:2092-20052 GCA_013400695.1 Neodrepanis coruscans | reverse complement strand
TGCTGCTGCTGCTGCTGCGGGGCACCGCGGCGCAGAAAGGTGGGTGCGAGAGCGGGCGGGCGAGGGAAACCAACCCTCCGGGGCTCCGCTGCTGCTGCGGGGAGGGGAGCGCCCGCACCGCTGTTTTCCCTCCCAGATCCCGAACCTGCCCCATCCCTGGCCAACAAAGGGCGAGAGAAGAGCCCCGCTTTTGAGAAAAACAAAACCCCAAAGCCCCAAACCTTTTTTTTTTTTTCCTCCCCGTCCCGTGCTCTCCGAGGGGAGGTGGCGGCGGGAGGGCGCGGCCGAGGGTTCCCGGGGGGAGCCGTGTCCTGGGGCTGGGGCTGCCCTCCCCGACAGCATCCCCGCCCGGGGGCTGCCCCAGCCCGGCTGGCCCCGAGGGTTTTACCCTTCCAGACTCTGTGAAGGGGCTGTTGTGAGCCAGCAGGCGGATAAAAGTGGGGGATTCTGCCTGCTGGGAGGACAAGCGAACGCGCTCCTGTATCATCTATAGGGGGGAGAGGGATAGGGCAGGGTAGGATTTTGTTGTTGTTGTTTGGAGAAATCGGCGGGATTTCTCCTCCTCGCATGGAATGAGTGATCAGGCTTTGAGCACTTGGGAAATTACGAGGCGCAGTTTGGTCACTTCGTGGCAGAAGATCAGAGGATGCCACAGGAACTGTCACTTTGATGTTGTGCTGGGTAGAAAGTGGTGGGAGGGAGTGTTTTGACAGCATCTTGAAACTTTCGCCTCTTCTGAGTGTACAGGGATTGAGAAGATAAATGTTGGGGTTTCAAAACCTCTGGCTTCTTGCGCTGGTCTTGCATCGTTTTGGAAACTGCTCTGTTTTCACATAACTTTTTGTACCTCTCAGAGATGGAAATACGATTCAGTGTCACAAATGCTGTATTTAAATGCACAGAGGGAGTAAGAAATAAAAATACGCTCTTCTGTTTTCACATTTTATTTAAACATTGGGCTAATCAATGAATTTAAACTTACTTTTTGGAATGGAGAAAATTCAGAGGTGTGTCTACAGAGCAAGCTAGTCGTGTGGACTTACTTTTTCCTCTTATTCCCAGCTAATTGCATGTAATTTTTCTATACACATATGAAGCTTATGCCCAGAAGCATTGGCATACCTGGTTTGGTTTGGTTTTGTTTTGGAGGAGGAGAAAACCCATTTGCTGTTACTCTTTGCATTTACTCTTTTGAAGGCTTAGTCAGGCAGCAGCAAGGTGTTGGTTCATCCTGTAGGAGCATCACTCCTGACACTTCTCTCACCTTTTGGTGAGCAGAGTGACTTAGTTGTTCCTGGGGCAAACTGAAATAACTGTGGAGGTAGGGAAGAGTCATAATTTTCTTCCAAATGATTGAGTGGTATTGGCTCAGGGAGTGGTCAGAGGTGTCTTACAGGGGTTGGGACCATGCAGCAAAAAGTGATGCTGTGTGGACAGCAGGATTTTAGGTATATGTGTCACTTCATCTTCCTGTACCTTGAGGAACCGCTGAAGAGCTCCTACCCAGAATTTCAATTTACAGTGTCCCTCCAGTTAATGCCTAAAGTTAGCACAGAAGTCTTGCTGTTGAGCAGGAGGGGAACCTTTTTATTGGCAAGTTTCTTTCTTTTTAATAACAAAAAGCAGAGCTTGTTTTAAGGCTGGGGTCTCTGGTGTTGTCAGATACAATGCTTCAGTATGAGAAACTGCTGGAGCTTCTAAGAAAAGCTCTGCTTGTGAGGGACTGTTTCCTTGCCAAAATATTTTCATTTATCTTATTCCAGAGAAGGTTGGGGAGCCCATATCCTGTATCTTTAAATGCTGGCATAGTTGTAATTTGGGTAAAGACTCCCATACAGAAATGAAACTGCTCTTTTGCTTGTGAAGGGTCTGCACAAAGCTGCTACTCAATAAGTGTATTAAATACATGCACAGGCTTCTAAGAGAATAGGTTGAATGACAATGAGAGTTAACTGAGACTTCGAAATTCCACAGTTCAAGTTGCTTTTAAGCTCTTTTATTAAAGTACAGTGAGTGTTGCTGTGTAGGAACGTGGCCTCATTCATTAAGTTCATTAAGTTAGGGAAGACTGATCCTCTGTTAATAAGCAACTCTTTTTTTTTTCCCTACTGTTCAGCAGCTCTAAGCCTCACATACTACATGGTGTTTAAGTCTTATTCTGAGGGTAGAGTGCTTTTCTGTAGATCACCTCCCTGCTACAAACTGACTTAAAAATAGCAGTATTGTTTTGGTCAATATGAAGCTTCTTTTTTATATTGGGTCAAATATTCTCCTTCTCTCCTTCCAGAGAGCAGCAAACTGAGAAATGGAAAATTGCAGATGATGTTGTGGTGAATATGCTTTTGACTTAGTAGCCCACTGTGTTATTTTGTAGGATTCGAGTGGGATGTTTTTCTATCCATCATATTTAAAAATCATTCAGTGTTTGTAATTCAGAATTCCTTGGTCAAGGGTTTGAACTTGAGCATCTTGCTGTCTTGGAAAAAGTTGAACATTTTGTATTAGTTCAAACACCTCCAGCAGAATCCTGTGCTGCATTTCACAGTCTCTTGCACTGGGGACTGTTCAGCCAATGGTTGTGCAAGTCAGCTCTTGTGATTTTAGAAAAAGTTCTGTAGTGACTCCTGGTTGCAAGGAAATTGATATTTGAAAAATACTTAAAGTGTTTTAACTTATTTGTCATGTAATTAAGCAGGTGTGAATGAAAGCAAGCCAGCACCATGTAAGCTTCCTGCCCTTTGTGGATTGTATTTTGAGAAACAGTGCTCTTGGCAGATGTTTAGCTATTGACATAAATTTGGTATGGCCTGTTCATTATCTAAGTTTAACCTCTTTTTTTTTTTTTTATTTCGAAAAACACAGCTACATGAGAAATGGTTGTTTAGCTTTCATCATAGTAAAAGTTATTCTCAGTTATTCTGAAGGTATGAAGCTTGTAGGGTCTGGGGAGGGAGAACATGAGTTATCACACATGTAGTTTGGTAGCCATCTGTTGGGATTCCTAGTGGAATTCCTACTGCTGTACATATAAAATTGGAAAAAACCCCCTAAAGTTAAAATAACCTTTGATCTGAAGTTGATTCCCAAGTGACTTGGGAGCAGATTTGTTTGCAGTCTTTTATGTAAAGAAATTTATACCGGATGCTTGTTTTGGAAAGCAATTCCCATATTTTGTTCTAAACAGATAGCAGCCCATCAGGATGTTGTTATATCCTCATCCTTCATTGAAGAAAGTGCAGGAAAGTGATTCACCATTGTAGCTTAAAAATGTTTGCTTCAATGGAGCAGAGAAAAAAGGATGCTGCTGAGTTACCATGATCTGAAATGCCAAGTGCTCTGTGCATATGGAGCCTGATGAAGTGGTTTTCCACAGCCTCATGTTTTGTGATTGAGCTTCAGTAGCTGTGCATCCTTTGTGTGCTGCCTGTTCCTCTCCTGCTCCTCTGGGTGCTCTCCCCGTCTCTCTGCAGTGCTCCTGGTCTCTGGCAGGGCAGCAGACAGTGGTGGCTCTGACTGGGACCAGTCCAGAATTGGGCACAGCCTTAATTTGGGCAGGAGGACTCTGGCAAAGAGAAGGTGGCTCCAGCGACGTATCCGTCAGCTGGGCAAGAGGAAGGGAGAGACTGTAGATTCCCCTCGATGTCCTGGAAGAGACAATTCGTTTTCTACAGCATGGGACTGACAAGGGTTCCAGCTGGCAGGGTAGCCCACTGCAGATGTCTTTTTCCTGCTGCATAGAGGTCCTGGGATGTGAACATAAAGCACTACCACAAACCCATGTGCCACATGAGCAATAGTCATGTGTTGCCTTTCATACAAATGCTATATTCTATTCCTGCTAAATTAGATTGGGTGGTGTCTCACTGCCCTTTGTATCTGTTTTCCTTGGCTGGGCTTATCTGGAAGGAAGGGAGTCACAGCCAAACCCATAAGGAATTATTTTGATTAAAAAGGACCCCGTATCTTTGGATGAGAGATTTTTTTTTTTTATCCCTTGAATTAACATCAGAAATAATGTTTTATGATGAGAAGGGCAGTGCTCCAATGAGTGATTTGGCACTGCTAGTGGGACAGTTTTACTTAAGAATGCAGAGTGTTTTGGAGATGCAGTTGTACAAGTAGAGGCTCTTGAGAATTCAGGGAATGGTACCAAGTAGGCAGGAGTGCTGAGGCACATCCCTTTTATCCCTGTGGTGACAAGTATGGAAGTTTTTCAAGACCAGGGCTTTATGTTCTGCCAGGCTTACTCAGGTTTTATGATGCCCTTTTTCACTTCCCAGTGTTGTGCCTCGTAGATAGATTTAGTGAGGAGGAGGAGGAGCAATGCTCTAGAGAATTGTGTGGAGGAGAGCTGGTCCTGGGGGGAAGTGAGCTGGGTGTTGCAAATATAGACCTAAAAAGGGTGAACAGTCTTTGCTCTTGAAAACAACAACCTCGGAAAAGTTATTTTTCCATCTCCATTTAACGAGCCTTATTTGAAGTGATTAAGGGGGTCTGGTGGGCAGAAGGTGGACACATGTTCTGCAGAGCCATCCTTTCTGGGAGCTTGGTTCTGTTCAGCCCAGCTCATCTTCAGGAGCCTGTTGAGGTTGTGCAAGCCTAGTCTGCTCCTGTGCAGAAAGCAGGAGTCCACTGTTTTGTGGAAATACTCACTAGAATTGTCATACTTGATCTCAGAATAAGATGTAGTGCACTTTAGATTTAAGCAGTAAAATGCATCTTTTTTATATATATATATATATGTGTGTGTGTGTGTAGATGAAAATATGAAAAGAAAGCATCTCAAGAAGTGTTAGAAAGGTAATGTGAATGTTCTTTTAGAAGTTTACATGCTGTTACTGGGTGCATCTGGAGCCAGTGACCTTCTAGCATGTTAGTGCAGCCTTTAGGAAAATTATTTTCCTGCTACTGGTTGGAGATGTTCAGCTTTCAAGATTTGCAGGAGTGTTTTCTCATGTTACTCGTGTAAGAGAAAAATAATCCATCTCTGTTTTCTGCAGTTCTGCCACCTGCTTTATACCCTGGGAAATGATGCATTAGGTTTTTAATGTGATCACTGCTGTTCTGTGTAGTTTCAGTCATCAGCTAGTTAAGCATTGCCTTGAATGCATCAGCTTTCATAGCTCAGCTAGTCATCAGTTTAAATGCAATCCTTGTTGGAATTGCTGCTCAGGGTATTGTGAAATGTTTCTGTATTTGTGATTTTGTCCATATTTTGAAAGGCTTTTAAATAAGCTGTTTTGTTTCACGCCCCCCCTTTTGCAGCTGTACCCTGTGTTTTGGGGAAAGTCCTTAAGATTTTTTGTAGCAGCTGGAATTTGTTTTGTAGTCAAAGGATTTCTTTCTACTCCTGCATTTTCTCTTTGAGTTGCCTTTAAATTAATTTCTTTAAGTCAAATACTATGGAATGTCTGTGGTCCTTTTGGTTAAAATAGAGGTATAGTGGAAACCATTGTCCAAGCATAGAGTGTGTATTTGTTAATAAATGAAGGTGGGGAGAGAGAGCAGGAGTAATGTTAATGGGAAAGGCCATGTAGTAACTTGCATTAAAGTAGGATCTATAAAATTTTCAGTGCTGGCTGTTTTTTTATACAGGGTGATGGGTTATTGTCTGTAAAACCTGTTCATTAATGCAGCAAGATTACGAAATATCAGATTTTGCTAAGCTCCATCCTTTGCCTTTCATTATTGGAGGCAGTTTGAGCTGTGCTTTTCGTATTCTATTTGAGCTTTCTGCTTTATAATTGAATACTTCTTATGTTGTTTGGGTTAAAAATTATACTTGAAAATGTAATAGTGATTTGATGTTTGGACCACAGAATAACACTGATTTTGAAAATGGTTTCTGTTTGATGAATTCTTTGTCTAGTGCTTGAAAAAGAAAGCAAACCCCAGCCCTTGGATGGATAAGAAACATTTAACCTGTGCTGTTTCTTTTTGGACAGGCAATTTCTGCTGTTTCCCTGTGTGACTATTCGTTTCCTTTGGTGGAGGCTTGTAAAAGGATAACATTTTTTTGTGTTGCTAAACTCTTCAAAAATTAAATCAAAGCAAATAGCTCATACCCATTAAGCTATCTCAGTTATCTCAGTCAGTTGGACCTTGGATTTGGAACAGTCACTTGGTACTGCTTATGGCATTGGGATGCTTCCTGTTGGCATTTCTTACAAAATCTCTGTGTTTTAGTTGTTGCTTCTGTTTGGACTGGATTATTTTTTTTCTCAGCAAAAAAACTGTGAGTTATTCTGTAATGTTTGGAAGCTCAGTGATTACCTACCTCTTCCCCTTTGGTGGGATTAGTTGCATCTTGAGAATCAAGCCTGTCAGTGTTTATCTTTGCAGTAAGTGACATCTTGTACTTCTGAATGTTTTGTTACAAGTTTGCAGTGAGACTGTGATTTGAGTCCAACTCCGTAGCTATAAAATGGTTGAAATACATTTGCAGTAACAACATAAAATGCAAGTTCACGAGCCATTAGAAGCACAAGTGATCTTAGCAGCTATTTGCAATTGTTTTTAAAAGGTAAACTCATTTGAGGAAGAAGGAATACGTGTAAATGGGGACTGAATGCGTACATGTCAGGTGTGCTGGCTTGTAATGTTTGCTGACATGAAGAGGAGGTTTTTGCCTGTTCACTGGTCTCTGCACAGTGGGTGTTCTGCCTTGTGACTCGGGTAGTCATTATTTTCCTACAGTTATTATGCTGATTTAAGGCCCTCTGTTCTTAGTATGTTAGTGAAAATACTAACCTCTGTCCTAGTGATAGGAATTCCATGCCTCTTGTTTTTGAATGGTGTCAGCCTTTGGCAAGTTGCAGTGTTGCACCATTGTTGGGATAGCGTAGGGGGCTGTTGCACTGGTAAATGTTGTGTGAGCTGAATCCAGTGTGTGAACTTAGCCCTGTCACATCCTTGGCAAGACTTATAAGGGTATTTTTAAGAATTTCTGAGAGACAGATGGTGTGTTGTGGTGGTTTGTTTGTTTGTTTTCCCCTCCAGGTGTTTAAAGCAGGCTAGGTTTAGAAACAGTTAAAAATTCTCTCTCAGGGTATCTCCACTGAAGTCCGAAAACTTTCAGGAAAGAAATTTAATGCAACGTCCTAAATTCCCTTTGGTTAGAATAGTGACTGGCAACTGTAAGTAGTTGTGGTATTCAAGAAATCATACTTAAAAGGGCTCTTCTGGACTTCAGTACTGTCAATCTATGTTCCTGTAAAATGACTTATAAATTAGGATTGGAGAAGTTCAAATTTGGCATGTTTTTCTTTTTGAGGGAATAGTCTGGAGGTTTTTATTGTGTAGCTTTGGTTTTGTTTTGTTCTTTTTTTTTTTTTTTACAACAGTATTTCTCTAGTGATTTCTTTATGCCAGTTTGTCTGGCAAGACTGTAGAACAGCAGTTTTATTAATTGTAGTATTACAGAAAAGAAACCAAACAGCCATTTTAAGATTTTTTTTCTCCTCTGTGTGGATATCTTTGGTTTTGTTAAGATTTTTTCATTGTTCTGTTAAAGTCTTAAGTAAGTATATTACATTTTAACATTCCTGCATTTTTTTATGATGTGAAAGCTCAATTCAACAGCAGCAAAATCACAGGAGAGTACCTTATTAACCATATTCCAGAAACCATGCATCATTTATGTACTGAAAAATGAAAATAGAATCAATGGTCAGATCATCTATATACTTCATTAAACACTTCCCACTCCACATTGTAACTTCTCTTGTTATTCCCCTCTCTAAACTTTCCGCTCAGATTTTTGAAGTTCTTTCCAAATTTACTTTCATTTCAAGGAAAAGGTTTTGTCACAGAGGATTGAAGTAGTATTCATCAGAATGACAATCCTTGGCAGCTGCTCATCTTTGGATTGTCAATCTTGCTGAAATTTGATGTATTGTGTGTGAGGCCACATGGATTCTCTTTTCAAACTTTTTCCATCACAATGGTTCTTCTGATAGAACCATTTCTTTTAAAAATATGCTGATTTTCTTGATTCTTTACTTGAAGTCAGAGCTAATAACTTGATACATCCCTGAGGAATGTTATTAATGGTGGAAAAGGGAGCTTGAAAAGCTTGATGTGTTTCTGAAAATGCTTGTGAGAAGGTAACTCTTTTGTCATGGTTTCTGAAAAAGGTGGTGCTATAAAAGCTTCCCAGAGTGATGCTGTCAGTCATATTACAGCAGTACAGTTGATCTTGGCCTGGCATTTAAGCAAAGCTTGTAAATAAATATTTGTAAAATCACTCCAGATTTGCAAAAGGTTAATTATTTTCCATCCAAGTACCATTCTCTCCTCCTATTCAGTGATCCATTCGTGGTTTTCCTAAACTTAGATTGGGCAGTTGCAAGACCTCAGTTAAGTTCCTTAACTGTGAAGAGGAAATCTTTTCAAGTCTCTTAATTGCAATGTTTTTGGAGTAGAAGTAGGAGCTGTTTCAGTGCCCAGTTGCAGCTCTGGATGTTCAGGGTTAACACTGGACTGTTTCACCATTTGTGCCACGGTTCTCAGTAGTTTCACCCCAAAATAAAGTTAAAAGTGTAAAAATAGGATGTATGAAGTGGTGTATTAATTAGACTTGGCAAGACAAGCAGCTTGGCTACAATTACAGCTGTACTTGGATGGAAATGGGTTTTTTTGCAAATGTGTAGAGAAACCTCCCAAGAATGAGGCACATGAAAGAGCCTCAATATCTTGGGTGGAAAGATGAATGAAGAAAGCGAAGGTGAATTGCATTGGTGCAGTTTTGCTTGGTTACTTCTCAGAGTTCAGAGCTTTTGACTCTGAAGGGATGGTTTCCTGCAGATCTACCATGTCTGTGGAGTATGTTGTGCATGTGTGTTTGCCAGCAAGTCCACAAGAGTTTTCATAGCTGGCAGCTGCAGCATCTTTTGCACTGCTAAAGTTAAAGCCCATGTCTGGTCATTTTAACTTTGTTCCAAAATGTTTAAGATACGGGGAAAAACATCTTGCCGTGTTCAGTGGGGGGAAAAGAAGCTGTTGGTGCCTAATTTTTCTTTTACAGATCTGTGAATTTTGTGCGAAGCCAAGAAGCCCTGAGCCACATTACTTGTTAAGTTCTATTTTTATGGATTTCTGTACAGGTGTCAAAATACATCCCATTATCACAAGGGTGGAAAGAGTGATGCATTAAATTGAATGCTTTTGAGCACTTAGAGACACAGTCCGGTGATTATCAGTTTTTACATTTTCCTCAAGTATATTTGAAAGCATCAAATAAAGCATTTGCGTTACTTTATCTCTTCATTTTTGAAGAGCTGTTTTCAAGTTCTCCAGTCGTGTTACACAAGGAATAATTTTTTTCTTGCTACAAAAAAGATGCAGCAAAGCTGATGGGCAAGTTTAAAGTCCAGAGATAGATTTTACTGAAGCTTCACACGCTGCTGACTTCCTGCATGCTCTTGTTATACTTTTTGTGACAGTTTTGGACAGTGACTCAAGTGTTTAAATTTACTGACATCTTCCTTTTATATATCACCTTATTATTCAGTAGTACACAATATTTATTTTATTGGTTGTACTCATAGAGGGTCAAAAGTGTGAAAATATCTTTGTTTTAAGGGAACAAAATTAAATAGTCAAAATTAGGAATGAAGTGCCTTTTAGAACAGATTGTGTATTAAATTTTGTGATGCTGAATGAAGCCAAGTTGTTCAAAATGGGAAACTCCAAACAGTCCCCATTGTAGTTTTGAAATTAGATTAGAAAGTGAATGTTAGAAATCAAGATGATACTGTATGTCACCTACACTGGGGGAACGAAATACCAGTGTAGAGATGTGGAGTGTTATTGTTCTTTTAGTTGGATGACAGATTTTACAAAGGGCTAGAAACCGATATATTTATTAAGTCACCACTTTTGGTGCAGCTGTGGGGTGCAAATAATTACAACTGTTTTTTGAGGATTTGGTTTTTGGGGTTTTTTTGAGAGCATCTACATTTTGAGTTTTTTTTGTTCAGGGTCCCAAACAGTCAGATCTGTTCTGAGAGAAAATGGTGACTGTGATGTTAATTTGGCATGTGAATTACTGATGTGCTTGGAGAACTTCTTGCCTCTTTGTTGACAAATGTAAGGCTTGTGAAATTTCATGTGATCCTGGTGTGATGAGGAGTTTGAAGAACTTCAAGAGTGTTGAAGCTCATTCTGACCATGACTGTTGCTTATTCACACAGTGTTTTGCATGACCATCTGTGTGTTATTTTTCATTTCCTTCATCATCTGTGTTTCTGCTGTGCAGCACTGACTGCACCCAAGCACGACAGTGTTTATTTTTATGGAAGTGTTGGTTGGGGCAGATTGCAAAGTAAATGCTGTGTCCTGGGAAATGCGTGTGCCAGACAAACACCAACATTCAACACGAGCTGTCACTATGATTCAGCATGGGCAGCAGATCAGAAGGGCATTATGTATCACTGGGCACAGAGTCCTCTTACATGTAAATCACTTTTCACCATGGCTAGCCTGTCTTTGTAGGTTACTTTTGCCAGCATACTTTTTAAGCAAATCATGGCTGTCCCCTGGGGACAGGTTGTTTCCCTGACATCAGTAAGTAAAAGCTTTGCAACACAGTCTTACACAACTGGTCTTTTTTTTTTCCTGTTCTTTTGAAGTAGTTGGTTCAGTTAGAACGCGATAGCAGAGGAAGCACAGGTCTTACCTGCTCTGACAACTTAGTAATTTAAGATATTTTCTTTTAAAATGTCACTATATCCTGGATCCTAAATTTAGGAGGGCTAAGTGTTACTCTTTCGTGGAAAATTCAGTGGTCGACAGCTCAGACTGCGTTTCCAGAGATGGTGACTGTAAAACTGTACAGATGAAAATAATAAAGTGCTAATTATCACNTGCCAGACAAACACCAACATTCAACACGAGCTGTCACTATGATTCAGCATGGGCAGCAGATCAGAAGGGCATTATGTATCACTGGGCACAGAGTCCTCTTACATGTAAATCACTTTTCACCATGGCTAGCCTGTCTTTGTAGGTTACTTTTGCCAGCATACTTTTTAAGCAAATCATGGCTGTCCCCTGGGGACAGGTTGTTTCCCTGACATCAGTAAGTAAAAGCTTTGCAACACAGTCTTACACAACTGGTCTTTTTTTTTTCCTGTTCTTTTGAAGTAGTTGGTTCAGTTAGAACGCGATAGCAGAGGAAGCACAGGTCTTACCTGCTCTGACAACTTAGTAATTTAAGATATTTTCTTTTAAAATGTCACTATATCCTGGATCCTAAATTTAGGAGGGCTAAGTGTTACTCTTTCGTGGAAAATTCAGTGGTCGACAGCTCAGACTGCGTTTCCAGAGATGGTGACTGTAAAACTGTACAGATGAAAATAATAAAGTGCTAATTATCACAAGCCCAGCACGTGGCCAGTGTGGTAACTGAAAACAGTAAAATTTTGTGGCAATATCATCTTAAATTTTGTGCTTTTGCTCTGAGAGCAAGAATCAGGCTCTGTCTCTTCTTCCCCCTCTCCCACCACCTCACTGAGCTGCCAACATTTTGCAAGGCAAAATGCTTATTGTGCTTTATCTTTTGTCCTGTTCCTGCCTTTCTTAAACTTCAACCTATAATTTCAGTACCCTCATAAGGGTCTCCCACAGCAGGTAAATCAATCCAAGCTGAGACAGCCGTAATCCCAGCTGCCCTGTGTTCCCTGTCCTTGCACTGGCATTCTCACAGTGAGGTGCTGCCTCAGAGAGGTGAGTTGGTGAACTCTAAGGCTGTGTGGTGGGAATGGGTCTGGCACTGCCTGCAGCCAGCTCAGCTCCTCCAGCCAGTGCACCACCTTTGTGTGACTGCTCTTCCCAGGGGAGGCTTCCTGCCTTTCTGGTTGGGATTTAGGGCTGTTTAAAATGCAAACACAGGTTGGCAGTGCTGGTGTTTTCGTACTCTTTCCATGTCCTATCCCCCTGTCAAGGAAGGTGCTGCTGCACGTGCATGCTAAAATAAATTAGGGGGTTGCTGTAGGTTAAAACTAACACAGCTATTTTTATGGCAAGCCCCTGGTCTGGTTATCCATGTGGCCATAGAAGTGTTTGCCTCCAGTACCAGGGAGGGTGTGAGAACATGTGGCCAAAAGCGAGAGGCAGACAAGGCTTGCTTTTGTCTGTGGCTGTGGTAATTTAAAGTGCCTTGAAGTGTTTATTGAGCTATGGCCTCGCTTGTGGAAGTGTGGGGTGCTTTATGTGGTGAAGCATCTGTAGTGGGATGAAATGCCCAAACCAGTGTGTTGCTGAGGCAAAAAAATGGCGTGGAGATGAAAGGGAACTTGTGTGCTTGTTAAGAAAATGCTGATAGAGGAACAGATTCCTTCCTGAAGAGCATCACTCTGTGGATTTTGGTGGAAAAAGCGGTGAGTTTGGAGGACACAAATAAAGGCATTTGAAAATAACTGAAAAAAATATTTAGAGTTTGTTGTCTCTGTAGATTTAATTCCTGCATCTTTCTTATTCATGGAGCTTTTTTGTTTGTTGTGTAAACCTTCTTGCCCACACTGAGAAAAGCAAAGAGCAGATGCAGTGTCTTTTAGTGGCACAATGATAAAAAGCAGAGAAATACAGAGCACAGGAGCTAAACATAAGAGAAGTTATAGCAGTGTTTTGAGTCAGAAAGAGTTGTGTATTTGGAGTTAAAATTAATGCTTTAAAATACCCTTTTAGCTTATGAAGCCATACTAGACTTGGTTCTACCCTTGCTTAGCTAAGAAAGTTTTAGTTCCATCCTATATGTAGTCACAAGCATACAGCTTATATATGTAAAATCCTCTTGGGAAGCCATCTGGTTAAATTGAATCTGTTCAAAGGGCAGTGCCACATGTAAAACAGTGTTAATCAGTGTTAAATCAGTGTTTTTATATGTTATCCCTTACGGATTATAATGNTAAGGGATAACTGAAAAAAATATTTAGAGTTTGTTGTCTCTGTAGATTTAATTCCTGCATCTTTCTTATTCATGGAGCTTTTTTGTTTGTTGTGTAAACCTTCTTGCCCACACTGAGAAAAGCAAAGAGCAGATGCAGTGTCTTTTAGTGGCACACTGATAAAAAGCAGAGAAATACAGAGCACAGGAGCTAAACATAAGAGAAGTTATAGCAGTGTTTTGAGTCAGAAAGAGTTGTGTATTTGGAGTTAAAAGTAATGCTTTAAATACCCTTTTAGCTTCTGAAACTATAATAGACTTGGTTCTACCACTGCTTAACTGAGAAAGTTTTAGTTCCATCCTATATGTAGTCACAAGCATACAGCTTATATATGTAAAATCCTCTTGGGAAGCCATCTGGTTAAATTGAATCTGTTCAAAGGGCAGTGCCACATGTAAAACAGTGTTAATCAGTGTTAAATCAGTGTTTTTATATGTTATCCCTTACGGATTATAATGCTAAACTGTCCAATATCTTTATTTTATCATTCACTCTTTTCCAACAAAGGAATGGGAAAGTATTCACTAGTCTTAAAGTTAATTTTTTAACGTGTTTTGGTAGTGAGAACAAAATTAGCAGTCATTGATTGTACCAGTCTTGGAAAAAAGTTCTGATTAATTAACTTTCACATCTATAAAGAACAATTAATCTTTCTTTTTTTCCTTTTTTTTTGTTTTGGTGGGTGTTAATAGAGTACTTACCACCCATTGTTTCATGTTTCATTTTACTAAATTCTGCATCTTTTTCCTATACCAAAATCCAGTGCATTTTGGTATGTTTGTGTTGGTTCAAGTCCCGTATTTTGTTGATGTAAAGAACTTGGGTACAAGAAATTGCTTTAAATCATCTGCATGATTGCATCAGACCTCAGTGTGCCACAGCCCCGGGGGCCGTGTGTGATCTGTCAGGATAATCCATCCAGACTGCATTCCGAGGCGCCTGCAGAGGAGATGGATGGTTCTCCTGATGACACCAGTCTGCTTTCCTCTGTCTGTGTTTCTGACACACGTTTTGGGCAACAGCTGAGCTCCTTCCTCTTTGCAGTGGACGTGGTCCTCGGTGCAGGTGGGGTTGGATGCACATCTGCAGACCTTGCAGCACCTGTCAGGTGTGATGTGTGTGCAGGAGTGGTCCGAGGGCTTTGTCCTGCGGGTGCAGGAGGTCTGTCCTGTGACAGAGGAGGCTGAAAGTGTCAGCTGTGTAGTGACAACAGAGTTGTCAGCCCATTCAGAAATAATTGACTTAGAAATTTCTCTTCTGTGTGTCCTCAGATGTTTACTCTCATGCACACGAATAAACAGAAACAAAAGATGCTGTGGCACTTAATTAATGCCTTGCAAATGAGTGAAGTAGCCTCTGCTCCTATACACGTGGCTGTAGTGTAAAGAATTGTACTTTTTCTTGGAGAAGTTGCTGAGTATTGCGGATTGCTCCCCTGCTACAGGATGTGTATGTGTGTCTCTGGAGTTCATTGGTGGTATTTATACAACTTTGTCAAAAATGATGAAGCACCACTTTACACTGAGAGGATCAAGAAGTACCTTTCTATGATACCTATAAAGCAAAATGTGATTTCTTTGTTCTGCAAGTTTCACTGGAAGTCTGATTTTTAGGAGTTTACAAATAGCTCCTGAATAATGCTACTGCCCGTGGTATATACCATGATAATCTTCAAACTCTTCAGGCATGAAGTGTCTGGCATTTCTGTTATCACTAACCTAAGTGAAACATGCAACAAAATATGAAATAAAATGTCCTTTCAGAATGAGCTACTTTTAACAATTGGCTTCATAGTAAGTTCAGCACTTGGTTTTCCTTTCCATTCCTTTCTAGTATGATTTTACAGCAAGTTCTCTAATGTGGATAAAGGAGTATTTTTCCCCTCATGTTTTCAAGTAAGCCTACAACAAAAAGGAGATTTGAGATTGGTATTTTCTCATTAAATCATGTGAGGAAGTTTTTCTCTCTAGCCACTGGAAACAAGACATTTGTTCCAAACTACAAGGGGAAAAGACAACACTTTTTAGCATTGTGTCTTTAAGAGGAAAGTCTCAATGTCTTCTTAAAATTTACAGTATTTTTTTTTTCATTTATCAGCTAAATGTGTGAGGATGTTTTTGGTGTTCTTTTGCTTTTCTCATCAGAAAAGTGTGTTCTACTCATCGTGTTAATGCACTGCAGGTATTGTTTCATGCTCGAGACAGCTGAACAGCAAGGTAATGGAGAGAGCAGGTTAAATGAATGTTATGAATGATCTTTTCTACCTTTAACTGGAGAAATTTAAGTACAGCTTGGGTCAAAGAAGAGACTCAAGCTCTCCTTTGTCTTCCACTTCCAGCAGTTTAGGGTTAAGATGCAAAAATGTTGGAAAGAGTCAAAGGTGCAGTATCATGTATTCCTGCCTGTAAGAAATGGCATTTATGTGGCTGCAGCATTGCAATAACAGGCCCATTGCAATGAGGAAGAATTAACTACCAAGCATTCTAGTTTGTGAAAGCATTTTTATTTTCCTTAAAATGCACTCAGAACAGTGTATCTGCCCATACAGGTGAAAGCTACTGTGATTTCAGGTTCAAAGGGCCACTGTATTAGTGTATCTGCATAATACTTTCAATCTGTGAATAAAGCAGTTGTTTTCTCCATCTCAGGATAGGAAAAGCTGCTTGACTGGCTCATTGTTTTTATTTAGGACATAACCTAAAACTGATGGCTGCTTGTGTTGAAAATTATTTTTGTGTTAAAAAATGTGTAGTATAAGGAATTTTGACATACTAGTCACAAATATCACCATGAACATATTTGTTATTTTTATTAAGATAGTAAGTTCCATGTGTTTTGTAATGTGAGTACTTGCTTGCAAAAAGCCAGTTTACTAAACAAAAGAATCCGTTTTTTTTGACTGTCAAGCATATTGTGACTAATAAGAAGTCTACATTTATATGTTTACTAACCAATAAACCAAGGCCACACAGGTTTTGATTGATAAAGCTTTCACTTTTCTTAGGTTTATAATATGCCTTTGGAAAGAAACCAGGGTTACAATGATACGCAAAATATACGGTTTAAGTTACCTCTTTGTAACATTGGACAATGGTGTCTCATGTGTTAGAACAACAGTAAATTAGAAAAGTAATTTATCAGCTGTCACCCAAGTGAAAATAATATTTCTCTGGGTTATTTCTCAAAGTGTTCTAAAGCAAATTGCATTCATAAAAACATGTCTGAACAACCGCTTTACAAATAGAAATTTTGGGTTTACTGGGGCAGATATTCCAGTTAACTCTTCCAAAGATGCATCATATTGATTCAGGACTGCTAGCAGGAAAAAATGCTGCAGTTGGATCTGCATCTGTTTATGATTCTGTGCATGTCAGCTTTTAGAACATGCAGCTATCTTTCAATGTGCTCAGTTTATAAAGAGACTAGATTCTGTTACTAGAAATTAGGTGTGTTTGCAGATTAAACTGACCTGGTTGAGTTAATCACAGTTTATTTCCCAACATCACTTCAGTGCACTGGACTTACTTTTCAGTCTGGAATGAAATATATTTAAGAATTTTGAAATTTATTTGAAATTCTTAGATATGTGTACAGTCTTTGTCCCTAAAGCTTAGCTTGTCTTTTCATGGTTAATAGAGGAACTACACATATTATTGTGTAATATGAAACACTTTCAGACTGACACTTTTAGCTGTCAAAACCAACTTCTGTCCACACAAATCATGTTGATCATTGTGAGTGTTACTTTAAGAACAAGAACAAACCAACACAAAAATTCATTCATTTTTTGTTCCACGTACTGGGAGAAATTCGTGTGTAGCTGTTGAGTATATTGGTTTATCAGTTTGCTCTTTATAATTTGATACTGAGAATACACAGTTTGAGCTATTTCTTCCACTTGTTAAACAAGTCTTGAGGATTGTTATTGCTGTTTAAAATGAATACTCAAATGTTATGTAGAGGGTTCCAGGTTGGAGTTACGATTCCATTTGTTGTACAAATCCAGAAAAATTTAGTGTGTTCTCTAAATAAGAATGAATTGCAGCATTAATTGCAGTAGAAAACCAAGTACTAGTGGTTTGGTGATGGTCAGGGCTGTATTCAGTAGAGTTTGCTGTTCATTTTCTTTCCACTTCTTTTTCATCATGTTGTGAATACAGTAACCACAGTAAAGTCAACATGCTCTTGTTTTATTGGCAGAACCTCTGTTTCCCTCTGTACTGAGATGCAGAGGGAACATGAAATAGCAGGGACACCTTCTGTACTGTCTGTGCAATTTAAGTCATTATGGATGGATTTTCGTGGACGAATTAGGAAGTTGTAGCAGCTCTCTGATCATCTATGATAAGAATCTAAGCAGAAGGCAGCATTAGTTGAATGACATTTCCCAATTACTGGTTCATCTGCTCATGACTTGCCTTGGGGTTTTCTCTCAACACAATTAGTGTGGTTTGACAAAATCACCAATGAAGCTTTGAAGATGAACGTGTGAGCTGATTTCTTCCTGTTCTTTTGTAGGTGATGGATGTGGACACACCGTTCTGGGCTCTGAAAGTGGAACTCTTGCTTCGATAAACTACCCACGGACCTCTCCCAACAGCACAGTTTGTGAATGGGAAATTCGTGTAAGGCCTGGGCAGCGAGNTCAAATTTGGTGATTTCGATATCGATGACTCAGATAATTGTCATTCCAGTTACTTGAGAGTTCACAATGGAATTGGCCCCAACAGGACAGAGATAGGTAGGAGCTTTTATTATTGGTGTTTGAGAACAAATGTCATTTGTAGAACTTGGGTAAACTGTTGGTACTTTTGCTACTTTTTAACAACTAGATGTTAAATACAACTCAGATCCTATAATAATCATTGATTCTTGAGATTTTAAAAGGAAACTCTAATTAGTGGGGTTTTTCTCAGACATTTCTGAGTAGCTTGCAAAGTTCTTGTAACAAGTGGAGAGGGAATTGTAAAACTGTAATTTTTGTTTAAAACAAATTGGAATACATACATATAT
>VYZS01026493.1:5765-26225 GCA_013400695.1 Neodrepanis coruscans | reverse complement strand
TAGTTCCAAGACATGAGAAAATTTTTTAAAAACTTGACTATTGCAAATAAAGTGTTCTTGTTGATTGCAGAGCAATTTCTTCTGTTTTAATCTTGAGAATATGAATTCGAAGAGGAAGTAGAGTCATACTGTGTAGGTAACAATCAGCCATATTAAGTTGCTTCAATTCTGAGTGGATAGGTGAAAAAAATTTGAACAATGCTCTTCCCTTGCCTTCCTCCAGAAGTTCTACAATGGGTTTACCCCATCCTTTCAAATTATAGATAGCAGGAACTGTTTAACCTTGCTTAACATCCCTTCTCTAGTTATGCAAAATGCAAAAACACTCCGTCAATAAAGAGTCAGCATTGATTTCTTTGATTTTCTGCTCTGAGCCATTAACATTTATCTAAAACCAAAAGAAAGCAGGTTTGAATACTTCCAATCATTGTCATAGTCCACCAAAACTTCTGTAGCAAACTTCTGTACTTCACTGTAGCAAACTACTGATCTGAAGCAGAGCTATTCGATTGTTCCAGTTGTGAAATCCTAAAGTGAAACAGCAATATCTTGGCACTGCATGTGTCAACTTTGGTTATACCAATGCAAGAGCAATAACCAGAGCAATTCATGACAGCATACTGTCATACTCCCAGTGTGTTTGCACTAGGGCTAAGGATTTGAGCTAAGAAGTAAGAGTTTCTTGCATAATTCCATTATTTGTTTTGATCCTGGGAAAAGCAAAAGTATTGGTGAATATGAAGAAAACAATTTTCTTTTCACTATTATTTTAAAAATCAAGAATTGTCAAAAACTGTATGACTTGATTTAGAGAAAAGGAAGCAGACTTTCTTTAGGAAAACTGTTCTCTTCTGTTCAGAGAGAGACAAGGTATCTTTGATGACAAGGAAAAAACTTAAGAGAATTTATTATTAGTGAACAGTGCAAATCGGAAAAAACAATTATGGCTCTGTAGCTCAGAGAATTAAAATTAAAAAGGAAAAGATAAACAATCTGAATATTGGAATATGGAAACAACATTTTTCATGAACTAGCTCATTTTATATGCCAGGCGCAAATCCCAGCAATTCCCAGAGTGTCCTCCAACAGAGGGAATGGCAATTTGTGTCAGTGGTGGCAGCCCTAACAGGACTGCTGGTATTGAATGTCCTCCCAGGCATCTGATGTAGGCTGAGCCAGCTGGCACACCATCAGTTGTGGCACTGGCTGCTCTGTGCAGGAGGAGGAACCACTGGCTACTGCAATAGTTAACATGGCTCTGGCAACCTCTTCTTCCTGAAGGAGCTTTGCAATTAACAGTACCACCCCAATGTAATGCTGTGCTGAAAAGACTGGTGAGTTTGGAGGGGAATATTTTTTCTCTTATCTCTTTCTCTCTGTCCCACCCCATTCCTACTGATGCATCCTTGAAAGTTTAAAATGGGTTTTTGTTTCCTGTGTGATAAGAGATTTTCTCTAGGGAGAATTAAGTAAGAATGAGCAGCTCTTTGAGAAAAAGGGCCAATTTCTTGTGGATTTGCATCTTGTGGCAGAATTACCTTCTACCTAATGGTTAAGTAAATGCCATTTTCAGCAGCTGAGAGTACCACACAGGTGTTCAAGTCGTTCCTCAACCTTTTTTGGGAGGAAGACTGTACGGAGTTGCTAATGTGGAAAGAAGCAGCACCATTATATGACATTCCTTCAAATCTCTCTACCTGTCTTTTTGAGACTTTGCAACTTCTGTCTTAATAGTTATAATCAATCAGTATTTTCAGAATTAGAAACAAGGAGTGACTGAGATAATAACACCTCGAATTCTCTTAGAGGAACAGGATAAAAAGCAATGCACTTCTCTAAGTTTGAACTAAAGCTTAAACAGTGCCAGTTTTGAGGCTTATAAACAAAGGATATTCATTATTTACCTCATTTTTAATTACACTTCACAAGCCCTTGTAATTCCAACCTCTGGATGGGACTTACGTTCTATGAGCCAAAATATCCCCGTAAAAATATCGGGAATTAAACTGAAATAAGGAAACAACTGAAAACCTAATGTTAGTGCCTTATATTTCTTGGTTGAATATTGGCAACTATTTTATGCACAGTTCAGATAAAGAGTTTGGATTCAGTGTGTGGAATTAAAGAGAAAGTAATTTGCTAATATATACTTAACTTTTGTAAGAAGATTCTCTAGCAGACTTGTGAACAAAAATTTTGACATAGAAATGTTCTTAAAGTAACATTTGATTCTAACACCTCTGAAAATAAGGAAATTCAGCCCAGAATGAAGTTCTTCATAGACAGAGCCTACAGTTCCGACTAGGTTAAGTCAAATGTGGGAGCTTCATTCCACCAGTACTAGCTAAAATCAAAGATCAATGTATTATAATTATTAATATACCTGAGTGCAGTACTGCAGGGACTATCCAAACAAAAAACCTCACAAAACAATATAAAAATGAATTTAAAGGAAGAAGTAGGCTTTCAGTAAAGGGCAATGAAGAATCTTATTTTAGATATGGTGAAGCTCTAATTCAATTTCATTTATTCTGGAAATGTAAACTTCAGAAATACAAACTCTTTTTTCTTCTAGATAAAATTTCTATGACAGTGGAATTTTATTCCAAATCAGGGTTGCTAGCTCATGCTAATACAAATAAAGAACAAATTAATTTTTTAATTTTGTGAACTGCTTGAAGAACTTTGTTTACACCTGTATTCAAATTTTCAAACATTCACTTTGCTTAAAAAGTGGTCACATAGAAATGTTAGGATCAAGAAACAGGGAGGAAACTACATCAGTCATCTTCTTTTGAAGTACTAGAAATAATAAAATGTTTAAAACTGATCTGGCTGGGAATAGCTGAGATGCAATTTGAGAACACGGTTGTCATTTCCATAGTGAAAACAAGTCTCTGACCTCAGTGGAGTGAAAAAAGAGGGAAAAAAAAGTATTTCAATGCTCTCTCATCTACTCTTTTCTGCCACCTGCAGCATGTGCATACGAAGGGCAGAGTGCTTGCAAGCCAATGTGGCAGCAGAGCTGAAGCAGAAGGGAGCCCAACTGCTGGGCACACACTGTGGAGGGGAGTGCTGCATTTGCCTGGTGGGAATGTTGCTTTCTTGAAGGAAACTAGATGGCATTTCCACATCTACATTCCTACTAGGAAACTCATGACCCCCCTCAAAGCGAATATTATTTTTGTTGACTGTGAGAAGTTAATGCTTGCAATTTTATTGCTTTGCCTCTGTGTTTGGAGTATCCTCGTCTCTTATGGAGACTGAAATAACATCACAACTGTTCCTTTGAGAATCCCTGTAACAAGCTACGCATGCAAGATGTGAATGGCCACTGCATCATTTCTGCAAATTTACATCTCACCCTATCATCTCGCACTAAACTCTAGCAAGCTTCACAGAAAGATAAAAGCAAAAATCATTAGAGGACTCTTTGGAGCATATTTACCTTCTCTGGCACCTGTTGCAGCCTTATCTCCCTGTGAGTTACAAACACAGCATCTGAATTTCTAAAAAACAGTGTAGGAGACCTCAAAGAGATCTAGATTTCAGTGACTTCATATTACATCTCTAATGTGCAGGGCACACTCCAGTCTATGTGGTAAAGCTCTCCCTCATCATGTTCCTGTGGAACTCTAAATGCATCCCTCTCTCTATGCCAACACTGCTTCAGATCCAGAATTGCCACTTCATTTTTAAGAGCTTTCCAGGACATAACATTTTCAAATGTTAAAAGAAGAAAGCCTTAAAAAGATATAACCCATGGGATTCACAGTGTAGTAACCTTACTTGTAGGAAAAGATTAAGATGTTGCACTTTCTGGCTGAAAACATAAAATGTGGTGGCATACACACTGTGACACAGAATGGAGGCTCCCAGGGGAACCTGTTTTAGAGCAGCTGTGAACGTTATCCTGAATACACCTGTTTGAGAAACATAGTTCTTCAAAGGTCTCCTCTGGAAAAGAGCAAGCCATTTAAATATCTTGTAGGATTTGGACTAAGGTGATTACATACACCTAGAAGCTCTGCCTTTATTCCTGTGAAGCTGGTAACTGAACCTTCAAGATGGTATCAGTAGTTTTTAAAGAATTTTTTACATCTTAAGCTTGATCTGTTTGACTTCAAATGGCAACACTGATTATAAATTATTCATGATTCAGAGCTGCCTTTTCTGAGAGATATCTTCAAACTAAGCATCTTTTTCATCTCTATTCTTCCCTTCAGGCCTGTTGCATGTAGGCCTGTGGCTTATCTTATTCTTGATATTAAGTAGGATTTATAATATAATTTAATTGTTTGCCATTTTTAATAGTTTCTCAGCATCATGTACTTAAACTATATTTATTTACTACTTTAATAATGACCTAGGTCCTTCTACTTCAGTGCCTTTATTTCTTCTCTGATTTTAAAAATCATTTTCCCATCCTAATAGCTGATCATATTGGTTCTGAAATGTTTTTCTGTCCTTCAACAATTTTACTTTCTACCTGACATCAATAATATTCTCCTAGAAATCTTAAGAGATTATAAATACACCCAAACGCATTTATGATCTTGTTCCCTAGCATATAAATAGGTTGGAAAAGACCTCCAGGATCATCAAGTCCAACCTTTGACCTTACACCACCTTGTCACCTAGACCATGGCACTAAAGTGCCACATCCAGTCTCTTCTTAAATGCCTCCAGGGATGGTGACTCTACCACCTCCCTGGGCAGCCCATTCCAATGCCCAGTAACTCTGTCTGTAAAGAACTTCCTCCCAACATCCAACCTAAACCTCCCCTGGCACAGCTTAAGGCTGTACCCTCTTGTCCTACTGCTGGTTGCCTAGGAGAAGAGACTGACTCCCATCAGGCTACAGCCTCCTGCCAGGTAGCTGTAGAGTGATAAGGTCTCCCCTGAGCCTCTTCTCCAGGCTGAACAACCCCAGCTCCCTCAGCTGCTCTTCACAGGGCTTGTGTTCCGGTCCCTTCACCATCTTTGTTGCCCTTCTCTGGCCACACTCCAGCACCTTGACATCCTTCCTAAAGTGAGAGACCCAGAACTGGACACAGCACTCAAGGTGCAGCCTCACCTGTGCCAAGTACAGGTTAAGAATCACTTCCCTGCTCCTACTGGCAACACTATTCCTGATCCAGGCCAGGATGCCGTTGGCCTTCTTGGCCACCTGGACACACTGTTGGCTCATGTTCAGCTTCCTCTCAACCAGTACCCCCAGGTCCCTTTCTGCCTGGCTCCTCTCCAGCCACTCTGTCCCCAGCCTGTAGTGCTGCAGGGGTTATTGTGGCCAAAGTGCAGGTCCTGGCACTTGGCCTGGTTAAACCTGTGATGTAACATACTACTTATTTATGTAACATATGTGACATTATACCATGTATATTCCATAGAAAAATTATCTTATATTTAACTCAATTCATGGAAAACTAACTCTGGAGCTCTAGGTCCTGGCTGTGACCAAATATCTCGAGGCAGAGGAATACCTTCTGGAAACGTGCACATTAACGGAAGAGCCTGCTCCCATATAGCTTTTGTATATACCACAGAAGAACTGTTTCTTCAGCAGGGAGATCAGATAGAATGAACCTGTGAAATCTGTAGCTCTGTACCATCTGGGTACCTTGAAATGATTGAAATGTAATCTTATTTGCTTATATCGGTGACTAAACTATCACAAACCCTGTATTATTACAATAACAATAGGTTAAATATTTAAAATCAATCAAGTCATTACTTTAAACATGCCCAGAGTCCTGCTACATGTGCATGAATTTTTTGAAGCAGACAGCTTTTCCTTCAGTATTCAGGTAACAACCAGGCATCCAAAAGCCAAGAACACAGGATGCCTGCCTGTGTCAGGCACAGCAGGATTCCTGACAGAACAGCACCCTAGCTGCTGGGATTGCATGGAGATGATGAGTCTCTCACGGTACTTGAGATTTCCTGTCTTCCCGACATCTCAACTCAATGGACCTTCTATCCCAGGAACTCAGATAGGTTATGTAGAAACCTAACCACACCTTACCATCCAGAGATGAGATGCTGGGCTCTCATCTCATGGGTTGATGCTTCGTAGGCAGGAGGGGAATGGGAAAGAGAGAAGGTTCTATAATTTGCAGATTATTTACACACTGGAGCATAATGGTTCACACACAGCAGTTGTAACCTATTACTTTATGCTGCTGCCACATCTGAACACTAATCCTGCACACTAGAAATCCTCCTGTGTTTGCTAATGCCAGTGTAACAGCTTACCCACCATCAAAAGCAAACCAAAAAAGATCAGTTCTTTGAATTATGTTGCAAACTACGAAAAAATCTGTGTAAATATATAGGGTCAGTAATGTTCATTTTCCCTTCAAAGTTCTAACATTCACAGATGAAACCTTAGAAACAAACACACCTAAATTTACATTCAATCCCTCAATACCTTTCCACATACTGAGATTTTTCAGCAACAAAGAATTCTCAGGCTAAATCTTCTCTCTGTGATTTCAGAGAGAAGGTGGGAACAATAGTAATAGATTTTAAATACTGTCTAGTGTCATTACATTCTTTCCTCCTACAATTAGAAACTAATGAGAAATGGAACACATTCTATCAAATGAACTGAGAAAACTCTTCAAGTGGAATGAGTGGCCAAGGACCAAACAAAATCCAGAAGTCCTGGGCAGAAAGTCATGTCATACATAAAGAAATTCCATTTCCTTGGATGAGTGTTATGATTCATCTCATTTTGCAGAAGTTTCATCAGCTCAGATTGTCATTTAACAAGCATACAGTAATTGCAGTTCTCTTCTCTCTGCTCCCCCAGGAAATCAAGGTGTTCCATGTCAGCCATATTCACACATAGACATACACCTTTCTTTTTAAAAACAGCAAAAATAAAAGCAAATCTCCTCCCATTCCCTGCCCTCCATCCAGTTAGGATTCATCCTTTAGAATGTAAATTGAAAATCAGGCTTGCAGCTATCTGAATCCCAGAGATAATCTTATATAAACGGACTACAGTGCAAGCTTTGTCAAAATCTTAGTACTGTTTTACCTCATTACATAATCAAACTATAATCACAGCTTAGAAATGGATATTTAGAATTTCCACGATCAGAGGAAATCACTCAGTACACTTGCTGTGCTGTAAACAGCAACGACTATGGTCTGTCCCATTCTTTATGTAATCCCAACAGGCAGGTAGGGACTGGCACAGCTACCATGTGGTTCCGGTCTGTTGCAAGCAAATATCTGCAACACAATGGCAGATGTTCTTTCTTTGTCCTAAAGACTAAATATTTACAGGATTTTATTTCACATCATGACTTCTCTATGACACAATAGTTGTATTTTGTGCTAAACCTCAGAGGCAATGAGATTGTTGAGCAGTTTTGGAAAGGAAGACTTTCTTTTTAACTCTCTGGCCCTTATGCAGTCTAAAAATCAGTCAGTGAAAGAACAAAAAGCTCTGAAGGACAAACAATGAAAATCACATTTGGCAAAGAATGAGATAAGTAGAAGGTCTCCTGGTAAAATATCTAGGCAACAGTGTTTTTTCTGGCTTTACCTTTTCCCCAGACTTTTAATTTCTGGCTATAAGAACCAATAAATCTCCTACATAGCAACTTATGATCAGAACTGTTACCAAATTTCTGTCTTGGCTTGATAAAAATTCACTCATGTGCACAGTGATCAAATAGTTTGGGTAAAATTATTTTTCTGCAATATACGTAAAAACATATTGCACTGGAAGAGTTAATATTGTCTCTTCCTATGATAAATGACCAGTCTTAGAAGTTCATTAGTACTGAACTTGACAGACTTCAGAACTTTCTGATCTGCTGGAAGAATTTAAAAAAAAAAAAAAAGGTCACTCTAGGCTTTATACAAGACAATATTTTGAATAGATTAAATCTGAATCTTGATTGTGACAATTTAGAACAAATATTTCCCACATGCCATTGTAACTGTGCAAGACATCTCAATGAACCACAATTTCAGGCTGACTCAGTACTCTCATCAAGACAGTACATGCCAGCAGAACTCCAATACAGATCCCATCAAGACAAGAAATGAAGTGGGGACAAAAGCCAAGTTTAGATATATCAGGAAAAATACACCAGTCTTAAGCTGTTGACATGATTTTTCATCCTAGATTAGAGCTGCACTACACAATGTCATCCACAGTCTGACACTGGCTTGATTTGGGAGAGAGAACTGACTCCTGTCTCCCATTCTCCCCTCTTCCTGCTGGTAGTCATCTGCATCCAGCCACTGCCACTGTAGCATACACCAGAACTCTAGTACTGTCACCTGATTTGACATGAAAGAGAAAAGGCTTTGCCCATATTCTATCTTGCCTTGTTTCCTTTCATTTCTTTCTCCACTTGTAGCACCTTTGGGTGACTTGGGGGTACCCAAGTGTACCAGAAGTAAAGAAGGGCACATGATGTGAAGGGAATCAGCTGTTTTACACAAGGCTAACTACCATTATATTTTATTATTACAGAATATCTGCATAAAAATGTCACCAAGCTTGAATCTTGAAGAAAGATCCGTTTAGAATCCTTTTCGTCCTCTTTACAATTGCTTTTATAGTCTATATTAATCCAGTAGCATATTAAGAGCTAGACAGAATAGGAGGCTCCTAGAATAAAGGAGATGCTTATAGAAGTCATGTGCTACTATTTTAATGGTATTTCCATGCATCATGATTAAACTCATCTTTTCCATTAAATTTCAATTTACTTGTTCCTTCTTTTAAAATAAAACAACAATACTAGCTGTGATCTCTGCCTAACAGCAAATAAGACTGCTAATAGTAAAGGAGAAAGAGAACAGAGATGTATCTATTAGCTATTTATGAGGAAAAGAAGATAAATTCTGCTGCCACTGTTGTTCTTCATTAACAATTTATGAAGTTTATACTCATTACTTGTAGGTGATGTTACTTTGGTTGTATTTCTACCATAAAAGGGTCAGTTTAGTGCTTACAAGCTATAGAAGTCAGCTGTGCCATTTCAGTGTTTGTATAAATGCTCAATGGCAAGAATAATTAGGTTTTAAGAGTCAGTATTCCACTGGCTGACTTGCAAATGTTTCTCATTTTTAGCCTGAGGTGACAGTGCCCTCCTGTGGCATGAGTTTTTTCTATTTGCCTTTTTCCCCTATGTATACTCCATTCAGAAATACAAATTGGATAGGACTTCCCATACATAAATGTGTCATTTATGTACTTGTTTATATAAGTTAAATTTGAGAAAAGGTTCCACGCATATCTATTTTCATATGGCTCATTAAGAAAATACTTTAAAAAGTTCTTGCTCTTCTCTGTATGGGTCTGTATGAACGATGTGGCTGCTATTTGCTGCACTAACAAAACTGTGCCTATTAGTTACTGTATAAACTGTGATCTACGTTAATCCTGGTTGTGAGTAATTTGATCTGTTCTTAAAGAACAAATGATGGTCTGGAATTTTGTTAAGAGTTTGGCACATACATTACTCTTCTCCTATCTGACTTTTTTTTAGCAGTTTCACAGATCCATCTAGTGGAGAAAAACTGTGTTTTAAAAAGATATAACAAAGACAGTAGCTTTTTCTGCCAATTATTCATTCATCATCAGTGTTCTGGTATATGATTTATTTTCTTCACCAGTTTTTACATTTTAGGCACAGAAAGTACTAAATTATACAAAATGTGCTGCAAACTTTCAGCAGACAGAGAAATTCTGGAGATTTTAGGTAGTGGAATGTGTAATGGGACAAATACAGTCTGAGAAGAAGAGACCCATCTCTACCATCCATTGTGTAGCTTTGTAAGAAACAGAGAGAGAAATAAAGTCTTCTTACAAATTCTCAGAAACCTTGATGTATGAGCCATGAAAGATTTTCACAGAAATGCCAACCCGTAAAAAGGCCAGTCCTTCACCAATTGAATATCCCTGTTCAAAACTTCATATAGTTATCAGAAACAAAACGCTGAAATTTCCCCACTCGAAAGCCATCTATGAGAATTAACTCAAGTGACACATAAAAATAGCTACCAAGCAGCCAAAGTATGATTTTAAGTTCTTCTGCAGTTCTTTTAATAATTGAAAGCCAGCAGTGTTTAAACAACAGAAAGCAGAATCTCATAATAGTGTGAGACAATTTCAGTCAAAAGTGCTGCTACCTTAGCTATAATTAAGACACCAATTTCCTGTGCTTTTCTAAAGCTGTTCGTTTCTCTTGCACTACCTTCTGCACAAATCACTTCTGAGTGCAAATTAGAGGCTTGCTTCCCCAGTACCTTACACTTTGCTCAGTCATTGAAACATGCATAAAGAGAGCACTAATGGGTATAATTTCCCATTCACTTTGCACAGGTATAAAGGATTCCACAACCAGGAAGCAATGAAGGATCACACCCACTGTGCTGATTATATCAGTTAAGTACAGTGTACATTCCCCCGGCTATGCTTCCTGGCCTGACTAATTCCTTCTGTTGAACCTTTGGGACTTAATCCAGGACGTATGCACAGATGGTTCCTCAAACCAGGAATTCACTTCCCCTATTGTTTAACAGAGCCTGAATCCTGGTATTCAAATCACTATATCACACAAGTGCATGGTAGGAGGAACCTCACAATTTCCCAAGCTCACATAGAGTGCTTAGAGCCTGTGTAAAATAGGATGGAACAGGACTGTTAGAAATACAACATTTTGTAAGGACTTACTAAGGTCATGATCAAAGAATACCGATGAATGCATCTCATTTACAAAATATCTCCTACTCTGTAAATGACTTAAGAACCATGCACTTTTTCTATGTGCAGCAGGAATATTGCTACCAAAAGAAATATTCAGCTTCCCATTCAGAGCGACAGTATGAAGGTGCTGTGACTCAAGACAGAACTCTGCTCTTCTCTGCCAAACACAATCGCCAGAAATATGCACATAGTGGAAAGGATACGTTATTATGCTCTTCAGCATAATAAGACTGTTTTTTCTAGGGAAATGTTGTATTTCTTTAAAAATTGAAAATGATCTAGGTATTATTTTCTAGGCATATGTAATAATCAGAATGGGAGGTAGAACTGTAAGGTCTCTGGTGAAAGGCTAAGGAATCCCAAATCTTCTAATTATGATGCCAAATGCTGAGTAATTAAGTACCTTGTCTTAGAAAGATGCTGCCAGGTTGCATTATCATTAATCTCTAGAAAAATCCAAAAGCATTTTAGTCCTCCAAATAGCAATCTGGCAGTCTCAGAAGCTTTTTTGCTGCAGTAGACAATATTGGATAAACAAAAGCTGGAGCTCAGGGAAAGAGGATGAAGTAATAATGAAAAGAGTATCAATTTGCCAACTGAGGACTAATGAATGACACTGCTAAGCATCAAGGCTGTCCATTTTTCCGCAAAATTAATGTCTTAAGTTAGACAGCTTCATGCAGGCATTGCACCAAGAGCAAAAAAATCACCTGAGGCTGAAAATAAGAGTATTTAAGCTGGGCTCAGCTGATAAGTCCATGGACAGAGTCAGAAAATAACCCAAATGTGGGTAAAAACAGGGCTGGGGCAAGATTCCATCATGAAAGGTGCAATTAAAGCAAAGTGCTGTCAAATCCATGTTCCACAGAGGAGTCAATGCGCTGGATGTTTTGGACCACTAACAGTAGGTCCTAAATTGCACATCTTTGGTCTTGCATCATTTTGTATGCTCAGAGTACTTTTCTTACTCAAAACCTCAGAATACCTGGTGCAATATCATTTCAACATCACTTACATAAACTAAGCAACACCAGCAAGATACTTTTTTGGAGCATCTCACCACTTAGTCCTGTTTTCCTTAACTCATTGTCCCAGTTTTCCCCTGGCTAGCAATTGAGTACCACAGCTGTTCACTCACTCCCCAGCAGGGAGGAGAAAACGAAAGCAAAGATAAATCTCGTCAGTTGAGATAAGAACATTTTAACACTTGAAACAAAATATTATTATAAGTATGCTAATAATGCTAATAATAATTGTAACAATAAGGGGAGAAAGAGAACCCAAGAGAAAGCAGTGATGCCCAGTGTGAGTGCTCAGACCCCACAGACAGATGGGCAGCCCATACCGAGCGTGGCTCCCAGCAGCTCCCACCCCCTCTTCATACACCACATGTGACATCCTGTGTGTGGAGCATCCTTTGGGCCAGGCTGGCTGACATGGCCTGCTTATGCTCCCTCCCAGCCTTTTGTGCACCAGCAGAGCAGAGCAAAATCCTACTAAGAAGAAAATACACATTGTCCCAGGTGAAGCCAGAACTTTTTATTTCAAAGCTAGAAGAGATAGTATATTACAGAATTATTTGCTTGCCTTGTCTTTTTAAATTCTATTCAGTATTCTCACGCTTGCCTCAAAAAAAATCATTAATACATCCCACTTCCTAAAATCCCAATAAAGGAAGGTAAGCTATTAACAAAACAAGTTTCAGTGGTATTAATATTATTTCTTTCTTTAGTAAGATCTCTGAAACACTCCATAACACAACAGTGACTGCAACATCAGCAGGCTTTCAGATTAAAAAGCAAAATGTAATTTACAAGAATTTTTGCACCCTTGAATGACTCTTCAGACTAGTCAGCTCCACAGTCCCTGATAAATTGTAGTTGACACTGAAGTTTTTACTTTCACTAATTTAACTTCTCCATTAGTAGAAACCTTAAAGCTCACATGAAATATATATATGGTCTCTTATTTCCATGAGCTTTTAGTAAAACACTTTCAATTCTACAAAGCATAAGTAATAAGATGTACCAGAGTAATGCTGTGGACTTTGTCTATAAGTATCGGGAGCTAATATCATGGATATCCTTCTGGCTATGGTTTGGATATTTTTACACAGATATCATTAGGGAAGAAAGTCCTTGCATAAAGGAAAGTGAAACAACATTTGTGAGGCTTGGAAAAAATCTACAACAATTACATCATTTTATAGCTTTCTGGAACATATTAGCAGAGATATGTTCTTTCTGAATATAACTGCTTCAGATGCAAAGTTATGTGTGAACTAAGGGGATAATCAGAGTGTAGTTATTTAAATCGGTTGCTCATAGTCAGCCAGATACCATTGTAAGCTGTACATATAAAATTTGCTTTTTTAATTTTTGGGGGTTGAATTACAACATAAGTAACTTAAAACAAGTTAATCCCAGGAATGTGGGCCTTCAGACTGAAAAAAAATAACAAAGAAAAATAATCCGAAAAGAAATGGAATGATGTGTTATGTACACTAGAGTAGCCCAGCTTTGGGGGGCACTTAGGAAATGTGGGTTCAGATCATGTTTAGAGGAAAAATACAACCAAAGACCAGTAGGTAAGTAAAAAATTAATTATGGACACAACCTAGGCCTGAAGAATAGATAACAACACAAACAATGTAGGATGCAACATTTGAGAGCAGAACTGAGAGTGGGCTAACAGGGACTGCACAGGGATGGAGGATGGCTGGACCACCAGCACACACTCAGCAGCTGTAAGAGGACTATTCCAGGTAGTTGCAGGTTATGAGGAAAGACTTGGGTAGAAGCAGCATGTCATACTATGTAAGGGAGGTTACCCTTGAAATCATACAGTAAAGTTACCTAAATGAATCTGCAAGACTGTTCGCTTTCTCAATGTGGAATATTCATCTGTTCTTGAGCTAGACCAGAGTTGAAGAAGATGTATGAATGCATGTCTTGAGTATCTCTGGTGAATCAGTTTAATATGTATATATATGTACACACACAGAGAAACGCCAAGCATAGAATAGGAAAAGCCCAGCTATTACATAGAAATTTATGTTTGGTTTTTAACATATTATTCTATTTCATTATGCTCTTGTTTTACAGGAGACTATGTAGTCATGTCTGTTTTCTTTAACCTGAGCAGGAGAATGGGTTATTTCACTATTCAGACCTACATTCCCTGCACACTTATCGTTGTCTTGTCCTGGGTCTCTTTCTGGATTAATAAGGATGCAGTTCCAGCTAGAACATCGCTGGGTGAGTTGATTTTTCCTGCTTTTATTCAAGCATTATGATATTTAATTGGCACTTTTGCAGATCACCGGTTTTCAGATGTAAGAGGAGAGACATGAACTCTCCTAATTTAGATGGATGTAGTGATTTCCAAGGAATAACACAGACAAGCCTCTCTTCCTTTTTGCTATGTCACATTCTGAGTTTTGTAGATTATCCACAATAAAAGCTTTTGCATTTTTTCCAATTACGGCAGCATTTTTTATAAACATCAAGAGGATGGGGAACATTGCTGGATTAGATGCAGGGACACTTTAGTTTCATTTGCTCCACTTCCATATCACAGTGACTGGCAATACAAATGATGTAACTATTAAGAGGGAACTCACCTTTCTGGAGGGCTGTGTGTCACAGTGGGAAGCCCGAGCCCCTCACACCAGAGCGACAGCACCCGGGCCCCACCGCGTTCCGTGGCACTCGCTGCTGGTCCGGCCCACGCTCCAGAGCCACTGCATTCGAACACATGGAAAAAACACAGTTTTCCACAAAAACAGCTGGTGCGGGGTGCGAGTCCCCACCAGGAGCCCCAGGAGGGGTGGAGACGGCTCAACACAGACCAAGGACCAGGGTCCCACATGCAGCCCCACCGGGAACGGGCTCACACGGGACACGGGCCATCTGGCCGGACTGCTTCAGAGACCAATGATCGCATGGAGACTTCGGGCCAAAATAGCAACTGAATTTGGTGGTATCCAAAATCTTATACATGGAAATGGGACATGCTACTCATCAGAATTAGAAATGCATACACAGTTAGCAACTACTCCAGAAATACACTCAGAGAAACAAAATGAATCGCGCTTGTGCAAAGTAGCTGTAAGAAATAGCAAAGTAGAAACATTTAACTAGAGAAATTTAAACACGTTTTCTTCTTCTGCATTAAGTCCCTGCAAGAAAGGATTGCTTTAGTTTTTCCTTCTGCATTTTTATTTCTTCACAGAACTACAGCACAGAGCAAATTGGAGTGCAAAATGAGGGACACAATCTTGATTCTAGACTCCCTTGAAAGAAACAAGAATAGAGGACCAGTGGCTCCTATGACAGAAAGTTTTAAGCATTTTATTGTGTTTTTGACATCCTCTCAAAAAAGAGGTTATAAAATCTGTTTAAAAGAAGTATACAAGTAATAAAGGCATTCAAATACACAAAACACACTTATCCCTCTGTTGAGAATTAGCTTATTTGGACTTACTGGACCTTATTTGAAGGTAAAACCAACGGTATGAAATTTGCAATATATAATGTGATGGATTTTAACTGTCTTGATGAATTTTTAAATGTTCTTTACATCATAGTATAGGGAATAATATTCTGAAAGGGGAAGGGATAGTGAGGAATTTCACAGTGCTTTAGTAATAGACACTCTCTAGCTCTGTTTAAGGGTTTGAGCACAAATCCTAAACTTAAATTTTTAAACAAAAATAAAGGCTCCCTAGAAGTAAACTACAAAACCAAAAACCTAAATTAAATTTCTTAGAATCAGAATCCACCTAACCAAAATATTCTGCAGAGCAACACTGGCAGTGTCCGTGCAAAAATGCCTCATATCTCTGTTCATCCTCTAAGCTTTCACTGCATATACGTTTCTTTGCCAGATTGTACTGTTTAATATCTTTGCTTTATGGCTGAACTCCAGGCGTACTTCAAAGCCCACGAGAGAACTGGTAAAATCACTTTGTTACTTGAAGTAATATTATTTCTGTTGTTTTCTATCTATCTACTAGGTATTACAACTGTCCTGACAATGACCACCTTAAGTACAATTGCTCGTAAATCTCTTCCCAAGGTCTCTTATGTGACAGCAATGGATCTTTTTGTGTCAGTCTGCTTTATTTTTGTTTTCTCTGCACTGGTGGAATATGGAACTTTGCATTACTTTGTCAGCAACAGGAAGCCAAGCAAGGACAAAGACAAAAAGAAGAAAAACCCTGTATGTATCTTTCTACCAGCAAGGCCTAAAATTCAATTAGTTGTTCTGAGAAAGCATTTAAATCCTTCTCTAGAATTGCACTTTTTTCATACTTTATTATTACGTTACTACATATATACTCTTCCTTTGTTATAATAGGAATGCAAACATTCACCTTGAGTATGAAAATCTCATATTATTGTCTAAATGCCAGAGAAACTAATTTTTTAGAATAAAGATCCTGTTAACCGAAGTGTTCTGCAAAGCACACGTACCAGCAAACCCATTATTTATGTTATAGTTAGAGCCTTGCTGTGACCTTCATAGAAGATTCTGAGTTTCTCTTAGCATTAGCAATATTCTATGCTATTAACTTATGTCTGTATTATTGACATGGCTCTCTTTCTGATTATCAGGACTACAGTTAAATTTTTATATTCAAACTACGGTGTGTGCTTTCTCTAATTTCCCATTAAGCATCTGTTTCCTTTCCATTGTTTCCTTATCTTCTTTTTCTTGTATCTCTTACCTCCTTTACCTACTTCTCTCCCTCAGAAAATTATTTGGCTAGTAGTTTACAGTTACACTTATGGATGCATGCTACCCAATAACAAAAAAGTGTATATAATAGCAACAAAAAATGAAACAAACAAAAAAATTCCTGGAAATACCCTCAGTAGAGATTTGTGCTTTTGCCCAGAGAGGAGAAAAAATATGTTGTTTGTTTTGACCGTGACGTATTTCTCCTTGCCTTTGGCAACTGAACTGACAGGTCTGTTGTCTAGAACCCCTAAAAGAATTAGTTTAAAATCAGTGAGGGGAAGTAGCCAAGTCATCTACCAAAAAAAAAAAAAAAAAAGAAGTGTTTGACATTAAAAGAGTATTTTCTAATCCATTTCAGGTATCTAGCAAAGAATAAAGTAACTTGGATTTGCCCTGATAAGATATTCTTTTAGTTATAAAGTACAGCACAAAAATCATATGGAAAAAGAGCAATTACAGAACCTTTTACTACACATCATTCCTGCAGTTTCAACTTTAAAAGCTGTTGAGAAGTAGACCTTAAAAAAACCGGAAGTAAAATGATAAAGTGATGTGTCCTGGGCTGTCTTAGGTGGAAATAAAAGGAACTCTGTACATGTGTGCTTTATGCACACATGAGGTAAAGGACCTCAGATTAAGCTGTGTCACTTTAAAATGTACACATAAGGGCAGATTGCTTGTTCTTTATATTGCTTATCTGTGACCTTCTGGGAAGAAACTGAACTATAAATGTTTGCCTGGATCCTAATCACAGTTTAAAAAACCTAGAAGTAACTCTACTCTGTTCGAGTCAGTCATCAGGTGAAAAGATTTCTTTCTAAAAAATGGTTCTATAAACTATGAATGGTCTCTTTCAAAGCAGTTTAGCATAAAAGACTAGAATCCCCTTAGGATCTGGAGATCTAAATGGGGTTTGATGTCTTATGTCTTTGACCCAGCTGTAGCTACAAGAGAGTGGCAAGGCAAAAATGTGGGGGTTTTATACTACAGATACTTGTTTCAACTACTGTTATCCCAACCTTTCTATAAATTTAGTTCTTTTTGACTTACTATGTTTTAGAAACATATTTTTAATTTACGTTATTTTTGTCTCTTTCTTTCTTTTGTTTCTTTAATTTAAAACAAATCCCTCTGATTCTCTTTTCTGTCTACAAAATGAAAGCTTCTTCGGATGTTTTCCTTCAAGGTATAATGTTTTTTGGAATGGAAATTCACTGCATGCAACTGCTGAATTTAACTATTAGAGCTTAAATGAGAGTGGTGTTTTGTTTGGAGTTTTTTATTAATTAGACATCTAAGCATTCTACTCAAGGTGCCTCCTAATTAAGTAGAATGATTACGTATTTCTAAGCAAATTGTAGAGTTAATTCAGCAGCCCAAATACTGATTCATTATGGTTCTGAACTTACCTAAGTTCAAGAATGACCAACATTATTGGATCACATGAATTAAGACAGTTTAATGTTAAATCATTTCTTTGCCATGGGATCCAATATCACCAGCTCCCCTAAAAACCTGTAATACACACCCTTTTAGAACTCAGCTCTGACCCTCAGTTTTTAACCTTTGTGATTTCACTCCATATAATAAAACCAGATTGGTTCTGATGTTGACCTGAAAAAAAACTCAGTGTCATCATCCATTACTCAAATGCTGATCATTATGCAAAAAAAAAATCATAGTTTTGAAAGGGTGGTCTAAGATGCATATAGCTTTTAAATGTTGTCACTGGATCAACACACTGATAGGAAATTAGCAAATACATCTAGCTGTGTTCCACATCTAAAACTTATCTCCATTCAGAAATGCAGAGATTTTATTTTAAAAAAAAAGGAAAAAAAAATCACATAAAATAAATCAAAGAAATTTACATCCTTCTCGAACAGGATTGTTACTTTACCCTAATAACTATCAGCAGAACATTTCAATGCTATCATCCTTGTGTTCACCAAGTCCTCAAATGTGTTTTAAATGCTTAACTTGCTCAATTCATTCTAAATATGAATCTGTGTGTGTGTGTGTATATATATATATATGTATGTATATATATGTACAGTTACTATATAAAATTTGGAACATGCCAAACCTTCTAGTTGGTGAACATTAGTAGGTGGTGAACAGCATATATTCAAATAATTAGAGAGTCTTATAAAGATTCTCCACAGGACCCAGTTTTTGCCTTTTTTTCCTGTGTATATATATTTGCTCCTGTCTTAACATGAACCAGCCCTATTAAAATCCTGCATTTCCAACTGATTTAGCTCCTGCCATGTGCAATACACAAATTGCCTTCAGATAACAAGCAGCTGTATAAAATAGAAAACAAAAGAGAAATTCAAAATACCATCAAATTACATTCCTGGGTGTTTCATTTAACCTCTCACATTTACTTATTCTGGCTTTGAAGCTAATTGCCTGCAGCTGTTAACTTTATATTGATTGGTGCTGCATTCCTGTAAAGTTAAAGTGTGTGATGCAACTCATTTTAATAAGTTTAAGGTAATATTACTATGAGAACACCTCAGCAATCTCCCCTGTGCCCCACACAGAGCCATCATGCACATGCTGACCATTAGTCTCTCTGTCCCAGTTGCTCTGGTAATAACAAAGTCTCTCCCTCCTGCCACCTTTTTCTTTTTTTACTACCCCACCTTAGGCACCTACAATTGACATCCGCCCCCGATCAGCTACTATTCAAATGAACAATGCTACCCACCTCCAAGAAAGGGATGAAGAATATGGGTACGAATGTCTCGATGGCAAGGACTGTGCCAGTTTTTTTTGCTGCTTTGAAGATTGTCGGACGGGAGCGTGGAGGCACGGACGGATACACATCCGCATTGCCAAAATGGACTCCTACGCCCGCATCTTCTTCCCAACGGCCTTCTGCTTGTTTAACCTGGTCTACTGGGTATCGTATCTTTACCTTTAAAAGCAGAAGGAAATCAGTGATATGAGCCTTACTCACTGAATTTCTTAGAGAGATGGTTTCCTAAATCCACTTGAAGTATTTATGATGCGCTTTATAGTGGTCTGAATTCTTCAGTGCCATAATCCCGTAAATATCAGTCATATCATTTGTCCAAAAAATTGCCATCAGGTTATTCTGAGTTATATTTTCATTGCACATGCCAAAAATAATTTGAAGATAAAATCATATGAACAGGTAATATACAGCTACACCTGCTAGAATGCAGAGAAACAGGGCAAACAGAGCAAGGGGAGCATAGCGACATCACTTGATAGCTGGTACTGCGATTTCAAATAGGAGATAGAGAGGAGAATTCCCAGGTAAAGTGCTGTACAGTTTGTTAACATTGGCTATAATTATGCTATAGCTTTATTCTCTGCGGGCTTTTCTTTTTGGAAGAGTCATCTCTCACTTTGAATAGGTATTATTAAACTAGGAAAGTTAACTTCTACTCCCACCAAGATGAAAAATAGCCCTTTCCCTTTGCCATCCCTTTCAGAGCACATGTACAATGCTGTAAATATTTCGATACCTTGTAGTACATAAAGTCTAGTGCATGCATCTTTTGGGGGCCAAAATAAATGAAAAAAGGTACTATAAAGTTTTGTCTGGATGTGCTATTGTAATTCAAATGTGGACAAAGCTTTTTCTTTCTTGAAAAATTGCCCCTTCCTCTCATGCATGGAAGATCCAATCAGACAGCACTTTCATGTAAGACATTAGAGAAAACTTAAGGATACAAATAAATAACATGTAGACAAATCTGTGTGGCCAATATAATAGCTCATAAAGTGTAATATATGTGTCCGCTGCAGTTGTAGCCTTCATTTTCCATTGATAATGTTGCTATATTTCAACTGAATCTCCAGTAATTAGACATTGCAAGATCAGCTTCTGAATTTAATCCATGTTCTTCTATTATTCTTTTCCCATGTTGAGCTCTACTTTTTCCCTTAAACAAGTGTTTGTGGGGGTCTTTTATTCTTTAATCCAGTCCACGAAA
>VYZS01026488.1:3516-33430 GCA_013400695.1 Neodrepanis coruscans | reverse complement strand
AAAAAAAAAAAGAACTGAGAAAAGAAGTGTATTCCAGAGTGAAATGTTGGTGTTGCATTTTTTCCCATGGTACATTTTTGTCAATCAGGAATTAAAGCAAATGGGAGGGTGGAGCCCAAAACATAATGTGCCAGTTGTGCTCTCACCTGAGGTTTCTTACTTTTATCTTTTCCTTCACTTGCTATAGGAGAATCTGAAGCAAGAACAGATAAAAGAGCAATTTGGGTTTGACTAGAGGTATGTGGAGTGCTCCAGGTCTCCAAGCCAGTAGGAAGAGCATAATTAGCAACTGAGTCAGAAAACTATCTCTAAATTAGCTCTGTCTTTTGTATTTGGCACTATTTTTTTATTAGAAAGGTCCTATCTTCTTCCGTTCCCCTTCTTGTTGGCTTTTAGTCCATGATCTCAATGTATTCTCAAGCCTGCAACCAGAGTCTCCACAGATATAGTTTCCAGAGCATATTCCCTTTTGGCCTTTCTAGGGAGATGGCTGAGGAGACAAGGGATTTTTGTACACATGACACAATGGCTCTTCTCTGAAATATGTTGTGTCCCATCTCAGACAGTCATCAGAAGTCATTTCACGCTACACAGAGAGAGGCACAACACAGAGAGTGACAAAATACTGTCAGAACTGAGGTGTTTCCATTGGTTTGTTCTTCTTCGCACAATTAAACATGGTGCCAGGAAAAGCATTAGAAACTGTACAGTAAAGAGTAAGCCTAGATTACAGGGATCTTTCTGAACTTCCATGCTGCAGTGCTTATCCTGTCTGTGTCTCATACCAGACATGACTGTTTTGGTCTGCAGAGAAAGGAAACCTGGGATAATACTCTAAAAAGGGACTTGTGATATGCTCTAACAGATGCATGGTGTTCTCCAACAAGTCCATTGTGGGGAATAGCCACAGACCATGTCAGAAATAAGTATACAGCCAGCCAAAACTACTTTGACTTCAGAAGTGAGAAGTCAAAAGAGAGCACTGTGGAAGCCTTGCAGTGCTATGCCAGGGCAGTTATGTAAGTTAAGGCTCACTGGATTAACCGAGTCATGTTCAAACAGCTTGATTCTGGGGTACTTGCAGAAAAGCACAGCAGAGTTCAGAGCTCAGGGTCAGAAGCCTCAGGGGGACCAGAGTATGTTGGCATCACACTAACAAGATAGAGGGTAAGTATAGGGAAACACCAGTCTTTGACACTATGCCAGCAAGACAGCAACCTCACAAAGGCCTGACACATGATAACTGGTCCACCAGTTGTCCTCTGTGACAGGAAATGTCAGAGGCTCATGCCTTGACATGACTCCAGCTGAATATGGGCATTTAGCCAGAAACTGCTCTGTGGTGAGATGTACTGCTTGCCTGTTTTCCAGGAGGGGCAGACAGGGAGCAGCTGAGTATATTAAAAAAGATCAAACCAAGGGTGATGAGTCAATCTTCAGGTTACCCCAACATGGTTAAAGCCAGTTTGCATTCTGAAGCCTGGAAGGTGCAGACAAGAGAAAGCACACAAAAGTGGTCAGGAACTGGGAAAAATTAAACAGACAGGGCCATCATTGGGCGAAGTCTGCTCTGTGGACAGGAAATGTTTCTTCGGGATAGTTTTAAAAGTTTTGTTTTCTGCCTCTGTTCCAGCGGCCAGAGACAAGAGCCTGACTATTTTTAAAGATAAGTTTGACACATTATGAAGGACCTTGTGTGACATGATAGGATGTTGCAGTCAGGAAATGGATACCCTGACCCAGGAGAGGCATTCCAGCGCTGTGCTCCTGAGCTCAGGTTCTAGCCGTCTTCAGGCTTCATTGTCTTTCTCAGGAGGAAATAGGAGAAGAAAAAAGAAAAAAAAAAAAAAAGCCTTTAGTTTCTCTCAAGCAGAAGTAATTCAGAAGGAAAACGGATTCTTTGGGAAGCAAACTCAGGTGAACAAAAAAATGTCTAAGGAGACATGTATGTCAGATGTCTTATTTGAGTAGTAGTGTTATTCCTGGGATCTGGGGTTTGACACCAGGCCGACAGTAGGAGCTGGGGACCAATGGCCTATGACTTGCTGGGTTGACATGAAACCACAAGCCCATGCAAGGTATTCACAAATGTCTGTGCCTTCAATTTAGTTGTGGGAACATGTTGCCAGGGGAACCCATACTAGCATGTAATCTGATGCAAACCCAAAAAGCTGGAGGTGTTGATCCTGAGTGTTAAACAAACTGGAAACTAATACCCCAAAGACCTGGTCTTTTATATCTGACCATGAAACCTGAGAGGCTGAACAGTAGTAAACAACACAGTTGTCACAGTGTTAGTGACAACTAATCTGTTGGATGTATCCTTGGCCAGAAACCTTGACTTCTTTCCCAGCCTCGGAACCACAGCTTCACAGTTCTTGCCTCTTCACAGAAACAGCAAATGCACATTTAGGAAAAGGGAGAGTACAAAACAGAAGCCACCAAGAAAGCTGGGATGATTTCTCAACTGGGCAATTACAGTCTCAAGTGTTGTGCTAGGAGGTGGAGTGACATGAGCCTCTGCCCTTCAAAGAGGAAGATACTATAAGGGATATTTCCACCTAGTGCTGTTTTTTGCTCCCTTCCAGTAGAACTTAAACTCTCTCCATCTTCCCTCCTTCTCTGGTCCACTGTCACTTCTCACCCTGACACAGAAAAAAGGGTTTAAGGTGGCGGTTGTGTTAGAGGGTTTACAAAATCAAATGTTCAAAGGCAAGAGACATCATGGTCATGACTATACTAAAAAATTACACGGTGCCAGATTGTATTCCCAGACTGAAGCACACACTCTTAACCTGTTTGTAGATTCCTTGTCACATTTTTGACCCAGAAGAAGGAGAGGTCCTATCAGACAATGTCTTTAAGCAGCCTGTGATTTAGCTCAGGACAGGAATGATTCTTCATAAGGAGTTTGCAGACAGCCACCCATTTCTGGAGAGTAATGAGGTTTCACGTAAGTGAATGCAGACCTTTCCATTCCAGTTGGTTTCAACAGCAGAGAAAGATCTTACATTTCATTTTCTAGTACAACTGTGGCCTACAGTACCATTTGAGATGCAGGGCAGAAAAGGCTGCAGAATTTGGAAATATCTCTGAAGTAACCTGCTTGTAGTGTGAAACAACATCATCCTTCACATCTCTTGGATAGAAGATAGTAGCTGTGGCTACTTCCTGCATCTCTATCTCTGTCTACAAAATGGCCCACTGGCAAATTCAAGGAAATAAACTAGAACAGACATGAAACTCACCCTTTTAGAAAGTAAAGCAGAGAAATGGCAGTACATTTGGGCTCTGGCGTAGCAAAAAATATATTTGGGAGGAGAAGGGAAAGAAGATTGCTCATAAAGAAAAGAAAATATGGTCACACAAGACTAGGTTACTGACTCTAACCATGAGTCAAGGGTCTCATGCCAATTTATATGCCCTGCTAAAGCTATTCAAAAAGCTTAAATGTACTTGCAAGTTAGGTTACAAACCTTCAGCCCCATTCATCTTTTGCATCAAAAGCACTTGGAGCACAACAGCAGTAAATTAGTGTCAGCTCTCCTGCTGAGATAATTCAGAGGATCTTTCCCTGCCCAGCAGGGCCTGATTTTTCACGTCGATTCCATATTGTGATTAACATGGAGGCATTTGCTCATTTAACAGGAGAAATTAAAAAAAAAACCCTCTAAAACCTTCAGCAAATAGGAGTTTTGGGGGGAAAACTTGCTTTGTTTCTTCTCCTCCACTAAGTGAATGATTAATTTAAATGAAGAACTGTGCCAGTGATGGGCAATGATACAAAGAGATTGACTGATCCACCTTATTTCACCCTCACATGCCTAGTGGGGTACATGTACATTCTGAGTGAGGCTTGTCAATCACCTCTGTACTCGATATTGTCCCTACCTCCCACACCACTGATTAGTGTCACTCACCAAATGAGTACAGAGGGCGCGGAGGCAGACTCTTCCAGCAGTAAGAAGCTTACTTCAAATCAAATCTGTAAAATACAGCCTAAGATTTATGCCATGTAGGTGGAGGAGGGAGGAGAGGAAAACATCTTTCCCTGGAAGGATTCGTGGCTGCTTTTAGTTCTTATTAAAAAAAAAAAAACAAACAGTCTAGTTTACTAGAGGGGAAAAGAGAAGGTAGATTGATTTTTAGGAGCACTCTGTGATGTCTTGGCAATGAAATGGTGAATGAAGGGGTGAGTGATATACCGGGAAATTATGCTACTTGTGGAGGGTCCTTGCAAAGGCAGGTGATCAATATCCATCTGCCAGAGACAGCTAGATTGTCTTTATGGGATTAGTTCCACTGGCAGGAGCCCAAGAGATTCTGCAGTATGATAGAGAGGTAGGGAAGGAAGAAGGAGGGAAGTGGGAGGCAGGATTGTACGTCAGCATATTGACAGCAAACATCTTGAAAGCTCAAGGCAGAAGTATTTTGCTAAAGGTTGACATAAGAAGCAGTACATGCAGTAGCTTGAAATGGTGCTGAGCTGCAAAGAACTGAACTGCAATTTCTACAAAATTTGAGCATCCTGGGAACGGGAGCTCTGGTCACCACTCTGTGAAGGTGGCCAAATTAATTTGGATGTTATGGAGTTGAGAGGGTAGTCAGAAGGTCCCAAATTATACCTGGTTGAAGATAAAAAACAGGAATTATACCTCAGACTGGCATGTGACAGAAATATCTGCGTTGCTTAGTGGTTATTCAGTGCATTCAGAGTCAGGACTTGTCTGCAGTGGGACAGAGATTTACCTGTGTGGCATGAGTTCCACCTTCTGCAAAACTAGGCTGTTAATATTGCTGAGATAGACACTGTGAAGCTTAAGAACACTTGCAAAAGAGGAATGCAAATACCCATCCCAAGAGATATCTGAAAGTCAAACAGCAGTAAGCCCCCACCACTTCCACTGATGGCAGTGAGATCTGAGCGGAGGAAGGGGGTGGGGGAGCCTTGTGACCAGGTTGGACTGGGCTTTTAAAAGAGCCATATCATTAAAGTGTTATGAGCTTTGACATCTGCGGGATGAGGAGCCTGGACACATCAATTTTGCCGTAGGAAGGGAAGAGTTAAGGAGAGAGGATAAAAAAGGAGATGGAGAGGTGGGAGAAAGCTCTTAAGGCTGGGAGAAGATGCTCTCGCAGTTATTCAGAGGAAAGTACGTACTGGGAACAGTGGCTGCTCTTCCCAGCATTAGTCATCAGCCCCCCACCAAAGTCTGTCAGGAGTCCCAGTCAGCTTCAGCAGCCCTGGCAGAGCAGAGGTCAGCTGCAGGAGCAGGGCTGCTGTACGCCTGCCCAGCAGGCTGCTGCTCAGTGCCTATTCTGCCTATATCCAGATCCACCTCTCCTGGCCTTTCCTGTAAGAGCAACAGGCTCTGGGCTATACTGGCTCTTTGCAGCATCTGGCATATGGGATTCCACCCCCTTCTTGAGGCTCTAACTACAACCTACAAAGCCATCAATGCCATTAAAAGGCCATTGTGTGATGATATACAGTCAGGGATTTCAACACAGCTTGATTCTGCACCCTCTGACATTGCCAACAAAGCCCTACTGGGGTAGGAGTCCTTTTCAAGGCAGTGATAGGGTTCTCCACATGACGTTCACACTTTGAGGAACTGATCATTTCACTGTCAAACAAAAGCAATACAGCTGGATTCCATGCAAAAATCACTCCATCTAGAAATAGATGTCCAATTAAGGGAAAATATGTTTCCAAAAATCATTTTGTTTCCTACAGTTTATAAGCTTTCTCTTTTTTGGGTTTGTTTTTTTTTTGTTTTGGTTTTAACTGACTTTTCATTTTAATCAATTTGGGGTTGGTTTATTTTTAACTGAGTTAGAATTCCTATACACTAAACTCCCTATGTAGAATGAACAGACTCTGTTATTTATTTTTGTTTTTTAAATTGCAGAACAGCTATCACATTTTCCACTCCATCTTTTGCCCAAAAGCCTTTCACTCCATTTTAATTCAATGGACCTTCTGTTTTACGGGAAGTTGCAGAGGCTCAGAAGATCCAGAACCAGCCAGATCCTGTGAGCTTTTAATTGCTCTTAAGGGTGATCAAGAGAAGTGAAAAGTTTTAAGATGAGATGAGATTGGTGCATTGATCTAGTTAACACCCCTGAGAAAAAACATCAACAGTCCTGGCATCAAATAAATTACTTCTAATGAGGAAAAAAAAGAATGAGAGTTCACAAAACAAATCCTTCTTCCCAGCACAGATCCCTGCACTGTCACACACAATCAGTCCTTCGAGGTGATGGAGACAGCGGGATGCATGGAGAAAGGAAGGGGAAGCTGCTCAGAGCAGGTGCATGTCAGGCAGGTCTGGTTGCTTGGGTTATTTCAGTGCCAAATCTTTCTTCTGGGCTTGTCCATGTCTAGTGGCTCAGGAATACAGCTCTTCACCAGGTGCTAGGGTCATATGGAGATGAGGGTCCCCATCCTCTCCAGGCCTCCAGCAGGAGCTGAAAAGCCTCCTGGAGAAACATAGAGTGCTGGGCTGCTTTGGCACTGGGTTTCACCAGGATTTCAATCCTCTCATGTTTTGTTCTTCCTCACCTGCAAACACCCGAGCCTTACTTAAGGGCAAATAGAAATGCAGGAGGAGCTAGTGGTGCTCATGGAGGTGCCAGCAGGGTCCAGAGGATGGGAAGAAGGAGATGGGAGATTGAGTTGCTCCTTCACCGTGCTTAACGTGTTTGAGCCACTCCGTGTATTAGCGTGCTGACCCTCACTGCGGGTGCTCTCCCCGGGCTGGGGTAGGAGGACTCCAGCTGCACCCCGCGGAAAAAAAAAAAAAACAAACAAAAAACAAAAACCAAAACACAAAAAAAACCCAACAAAAAAACAAACAAACAAACAAAACCCCAACGAGGTAAAATAACCCCACAAACGCCCGCAGAGACACCGGCCACCCCTCTCCGCGGGAGGGAGAGGAGCCCGGGCGCCATCTCGTGGCAGCTCCTCCCCAGTGCCAGCCCCGCTCTATGTGCACGGTCCGGCCCCGCCTCTGCCCCGTGGGACCGGGCAGGCGGGGAGGGTCACAACTGGCTCCATTCTCCCCCCCGGGGTGCCACCAAAATGCAAATTTCTGCGCGGAGGGACTGGGATATTTGTGGAGGGGTAGTTGAAACGCCGTGAAAGCACTTTCCATTATTTTAGCCACAGTCATGACGCCAGAGCAATCTGGTTGAAAACGCTGCCTGAACTGCAGCTCCTAGGGGCGCTGAGGTGCCTCCCACCCCTCACACGCCCGAGCCAGGGCAGCGCAGCTGAGCGAACACGGGGGGTCCCAGGGGCAGCCCCTCCGCCCGCTCCGCTGCTCCGAGGCTGACCGTGGTGGGAAGCGCTCAGCTTTCCCAGTGGAGCAGGGAGGAATTTTCTTACGAAACACAGTTCAAATTAGCAAATGTGAGTTTGTTAAAGCTGGTGACTTTAACCACGGAGAAGCCTGGTGGTGTGCTGGTACCTAAAAGCCTGAGTAACTGTTCCTTTGCTGTGTATGCCAGGTGGGAAAATTCTCAGCTGGGAAATTGGATAGCAGTAAGGTCTTCGTCTATGCGCAGTTTGCCTTGGCAGTGTTACAGGAAGGCTCCCATGACCAATCATGGAAATTCTGATCAAAGGAAGAGGGAAAGAAAATAAAAGTCCCTGTGAGCAGCTGTCAGCAGATATTGTCCTCTCTGCTCATCCCAGAGTGCTTAGCTGATATTCAGAGAAACAATGAGGATCCCAAAGCACAGGAAAATAAGGTCATGAAAATGCGTTCTCAAGCTTTATCCCTGAAGTACAGCAGCAGAACTGAAAGTTCTGGTACCTTTCTTTCTCAATGAATTGTTCTTGACCTTCTTGGTCATTGGACTTGATGCAATGAGTCAAGGCTGACAGAATACGACCACCTGCATTTGAAAGTTTCTCTTCTCAGAAAATGGCTTGATACTCTTTGGCAGTCCAACCCATTATATCTATCAAAAGGGAGAAAGTCTGTTGTGACAATATCAACCACAACATGATATGTATAACTCAGCAGCCCTCAAATGACATTCATGTTTGCCCTGGCAGTTATCTTCTTTGGATCTTCTTTTTCTGGTTCTTTTCTTCAAAAACAACAGTGTAGTTAAATCAGATTTGACACAGGAATTGCTTGTTTATGCTAAAGTAAACATGAGAGAGTTGAAGACCTACATAAAATAAACTCTTGTATGCAGTTTCTTTCACCTAATCTCCTTAGAAGTTTGTTTCAAATTTTTAGGGAAGGTAAATTCCCTCCTGCCTATAAACTTCCCAGGTGATGCTGCTGTTTCTGCCAAAGAAAAGGCTAATTCGGACCAGAGAGCAGCTTCCTATAAAACTCGGATTCAAGTCTGGGTTTGAGCTCCTCCAAGAGGTTTTGCCCAATGTTGTAGTATGGGCTGCCATATGGCATGGCATCAGGTGTGGTACTCCTTAGAGAAAATGTCTATCCTTCTTCTGCGTCTCCTTCCACACCTCAAAGTCATATAAAAAGCTTTCCTTAAATCTGAGAATGAAGGAAATTGCAATTCCCCAATTCCCCATAGAAGAAGCCTTTGAACTTTCTATTTCTGTTCTTTATGACATCAGCACAAATGTGTCCCAGGCAAATCTTGGTAAGATCCTTTATAGGAACTCTCTGTGCTTTGTGTGCTGCATAGTGGTACACAGAAAAACATATACACTCTGGCAGAGCTGGATATGAACCTCATGTCTTGGAATATAACATCTGTTTCTTTTTGGTACCCTGAAATTATCACATCCCATAGTCATATAATCATAGAATCACAGAATTGTTAAGGTTGGAAAAGACCTTTCAGATCATCAAGTCCAACCATAAACTTCAAGTTATTATGATTCACAATTAAGGTCATGTCAAGTGGGTCATATCTTTTTTTATCTAAAACTGAATTTAGTTTTGTTGCAGTGTTCATCTCCTTTCCCTGGCTGCTCTGTAATCAAGTCAAGCTGCCTCTTATCTTGACACCTTCCACCTTCTTGAATCACTCTTTGAAATCCTTTGTGTCTTGTGCCTAATCCTACAGATACAGCACATTACCTTTCACAACTACCCAAAGGAATTGTGTGAAGAACCTTTGAGTATATTTTGTGTCTGACTGGTGTTCCTTCTGTACAGTTTAAAGCTGTGTTGAGTGTATGAGGTCATATAATGAAATAGTGTCACATTACCTTGTACAGCAGGGCATAGCGTTTGGACGAAAATGAGCTAAAGTCTTTTTTTGATTGAAGTGACTGGCCTTTTCTGGAGCAGGTTATGCCTAGAAGAAAAACAGAAGAAAACAACAACTGCATTTCAGGCAAGCTATGCTTACACACAGATTTTCTTGTGGGATATTAGAAGCTGATCTACAAAACGGCATGTGGTCTTCTGTAACAGTTATGTCAATGCAAAGGTGGACCTCCAACAGAAAGCAGACAGGTGGCTAAGGAATGATAGCCATGTTCTTGTTTTTTTCACAGTTGTGGGGAGTGAAGCGGATTAATTTTATCTTACTGGGAAAATATCTTGGTGCAACCCTCAATGGCAGGAAGTCAGACCAGCAAGGTTTTCTATGGAGCAGAGACCACTAATGTTTAGTCTCTTGTGCTTTGTCCAAACACACAGTCATGTCTCCACCAATTAAAATAAAGTTAATGCTTGAAAAAGATCTAAAGCTTTTCATTTAGAAAGGATTTCTTTTCAGATAAGTGTTGTCTTATGGAAGGCTATGAAAGATGCTGTATAATGTAATCATGAAGCCAGTCATTGAATGTGGAACTGACATAGCTCAATACTATGTCTATGATAAAGAAGCAGGTAGAATCTGAAAATACAAATGTCCTTTTCCCTGTTCCAGTTCTCATTTTAGTGTCTAATGAGATCTCCAACATCTAGCGAGATGCTGCTGTGTAAGCAGCTATCTCAGACCTGGGCCATTGGAGAGTAACAGTTATCTGAGTGGGAGAAAGAATCTGAACCAGGAATCCCCGCTTAATAGCTGTCTTTGTTTGAAAAGAACTTTAGGATTTACCAGAGGGGTGGGAAGAAGAAGTCTGTTGTAGTTGGGCCAAACAGTATCTCCTCCAGTAATTCAGGTGACAAAATCCCAAGGGAATAAAGACAAGAAAGAAGAACTAGAACTAGTCACTGCTAGTTAAATTGTTTTTTTTTTTCCTTTCCCATTTTTTCTTGCTCAGTTCCCAGAGGACTGCTTCTTTACTCAGCTGTGCTCTGGTACCAGGCGCTACTCAAACTGCTACTTGACTAATGTAATGATTTACAATCTTTCTTTGCAGCTTGGGTGGGCAAATATGCTTCCCATTCCTGTCTCTGTTACAGGCCAAATCCCAGTTATTCAGGGGGAAAAAAACAAACAAAAAAAAAGTGATGTCATGACAACTAGTTTAGGCTGTACTGAAGGATTGCATTAATTCCTCCATAAAAAAGAATTTTCTTAGAAGATAACAGTCTACAGCTCAGGACTGGAGCAAAACTTGGTATCATGATCTCAGCCTTTTGTTTATGAACTGCATGGTCTCTTCTACCAGCACCTACCATAGCATGATACACACCAAAAATGTGGCTGCAAGACCCAGATACAGAACCCAATCTGAGAAAAAAAGTGGCTAGTTTCTTCCCTGTAGCTCAAAACTCTCCCAAACAAAACTACCCAGCTGTTGATATGCATAAGCCAGGGGCTTAAAAATTTGATTCTCAGCCACAGTTCTTTTCCTTCATGAGGTGGATGTGCCTTCCAGTAACTTCTGAGCAAGCATAAATTACATCTGTTCTTTTAACTTCCATGTCAGTATGTAGCTTACAGCAACAAGGCTGCAGCCATGATACTGCATATACAGTATTATAGGCAACCATATAGTACTGTATATGGTAGGTAAATAGTTTACTTTTTGTTTATGTTTTGTTTTCCCTGCAACCCTTACCCACCCATACAACTTTAAAGTCCATGTTTAATGATCACTTGCTGAGATGAGAATGAGTTTGCTTCTGTTAACAGGGGACCGCAGTCATGCCACATGGATTTAGCCATGACGTCTTTGAGCATGCAGTGCAAGGCTGCAAGAACAGCAGTGTCTCCTCCTCCTATGCCCTCTAAGGGGGAGAAATGAAACAGCGTGAATATAAAGCCAGGAATATAAATGGCAGCAAAACTTCCCCAGGAAACCTAGCCTCCTGCCAAGCCCCAAACCACCAAAGAAGGAGCCAAAGCCCATGTGGCAGGAATTGGGTAACTATTACTGATCAGAATGAAGTCCAGCCTTTTAGCAGCAACGAGTTCATTTTGACTGATTTCCATGGATATCTCCTTCTACTACATCTGCTGCAGGGAATTGCAGTTTGAAGGCTTAGCACTTTAAATAGATCACAGCTATTGCCACAAAAAGCACTAATAAAAGGGGCTCATACTTCAGCTGATGAATAGATGCAGAGCTGATTTCCAAGTTTGTACTGCATCATGAGCAGAAAAAAATCATTGGTCCCAAGCCTGTGGCAAAGAATTTGCTGCATGAATCCAGATCTTTGAAAGTTCTCACACCCACTGAAATTAATTAGTATTGAGAGGCCATGTACCTTTGGGGCTCCAGATCAAAACATCTAGTTATGTGTACTAACTATAGGCTTCGTGCTGTACATACATACACACCCACACACGTGTTCTCATCACAGACTTAATTGTAGGCAAACACTTCCAACAGCAGTGAGATTAAATGCTCAAAGAGAGATTATTTGTTAAATTTATTTCTAAGATGTTGTGCCCTCAAGATACAAGTGACGTGTGTTCAGTCTCTCCTCTCTCTCAATAGACACTCTCTAGTATGTATTATCTCTTATCTTGCCAACACAAGTACTTGAAAGGATGATGTACTCTGCAGCACCTACTCTGTTTTGGTCTATTTCTAACGTTAAGAGGCTCCAACACACTTTTCTTCACAGATATAATTAACCCGTTTACTGAGGTGGATGCAGTGTTGACCATCTCCAACCTGACCATAGATGGAAAGAAAGATGAAAAGTATTGCTTCCATTTCTGTCTATTTTTTTCACACTATATGCTGCCAGAAGGGTTGGAACTGAAGATATCCCAGTTATAAGCCACTATGTGTATGAACAGGGATGTGATAAAATTAAGAGAGGAAATGTTTCTTACCATCATACATGAAATCTGTAAATTCCATCCAGTCAGGCACAGGTGCAAGCTATCCTCAAAGAAGAGCAATGAGGAAAGAAAATCCTCTTTCTTCTGTTGCACTCACTCTCTTCCAAAGAGAATTGTGAGTATATCTGGATCCAGATGTTACTGTCAATGAGGTGGGAGGGAGTGTTGCAAGCATAGCTTGCAGGAAAAACAGCTCCGAACTCTCCAAATACATAGCAGGCTGTAACATAGTCTGTTGTTCCCAAGCAGATACTTCATGCTTTGCAGAATGTCATTTAATGATAGGTGTGGAAATATTTTCTCCCTCCTCTCTCCATTTTACTTTTGAAAGAGAATCCCCTTGGGAAGGGGTTGTCCCATTAAGACAGTAACAGCCTCAAAGGTGTATGAAGGCTTTTAGACAGCCCTGGTTGCTGGAGTAGAATATGAAGGCTGAGCCACTTGCCCAGCACTTCAGTACACCACTAGAGAGTTATGTAGTTTAAAAGGATTTAGCCAGCCATGTGTTGAGTGAGAAGGGCTGGCTAATTGCAGCCAGTATGAAATCCAGCTCTGGTTTGTTTGTTGGGATTTTTTTTTTAAAGCCTACTCCTTTAGAGCCCAGGCACAAAAGTCAGGCAGGATCTATCACCAAAACCTGATCTCCTGAATGCAAGCCCTTTCCAACATAAAGTGCAAGGCACAGCTCATGTTTTAAAAGAGTGAAGTATTGTGAGCTGAGTGACCTACATGATACGATGTGTGTTCCTGAACCTTGTTCACTAACCACACTGCTGGATGGAAGTATCTGGAAAGACTTGTTTTTGGAGGCCAGATACAGGCAAAATATGACTGGTTTCTCCCAGAGTAGGCAGAGGAAGATCATGTCCATGGATTATAAATTAAGTTAGGCAGATGAACACTGGATGGCTTAGACCCTCCCAAGCTGGTGGAAAATCAGGGCACAGCAGAGGCAAAATGTTAGAAATCATGAAGAGGGTTATGGATGAATGTAAAGAATTACACAAAAGGATTTGAGGTGCATACACTTCAAGTTAGGGACCCCACTTCTGCCAGTGACCTGTTTTAGATGTTCATGTCCTTCAGTCTTCCATTCTGGAAGTCTTTTTCTTTGGAAGTGAGGAGATTACCAATGTCCCAAGTGATACCAAGAGAACATTAATCTCCAGAGAATTTCATTCTAAGTTCAGCCCCAAAGTCACTATGCTGCTTCTCTTTGTTCATAGCCACTGTAATCTATCTGGGTATTTACACCACACTGCTGTTTCAACTGTGTGTCTACACACAGGACATCCTTCAACAAAGCTGCTAAAATGCAGCTACATCAAAGCAAGAAGCACTTAATGGAAGATGGCACAACTTCACATGTCTTCCTACACAAAAAGATCACAAACAACCTCTGTCATGCAGTCAGCAGCCTGGCCTAGTGAACAGCTGAATGACGAAAGCATGAAACAATATGCTGGTGCCTGGCTCTGCCTCAGTTTACCCTCTATAAAATGAGGCTAATTGTACAGTACTGTAGATAGAAAGAACAGATAGGCCTCTAACTAATGTCTAGGCTAAAAATAGTTTCTTAAATAACTCAAACATATCATAAGAAGGGTGTTGTTCCAGTATTTTATAGACTGAGAGTTTCAAACTGGAGGAAACAGAGTTTTTAATTACCATTAGAAATTAGAACAGAACTTGTCCCAGATGACACTCATAGTCAACAAGTTTCAGACAAGGAAGCTACAGCACAGCTGAACTAGAAAAACCATAGTAGGAAATATATTAAGGATTATTTTCTAATCATTCTTGTTGTTATGAGCTACCAATTTGTGACTGTTACAAAGAACTCCATTTCAGGACAAAAGATTTTGACTGGGAAGAAAAAAATTGATGACTTTATGTACTGAGGGATCATTTCAGCTGTAGAGGGAACATAGCAAAAGACATATGGACAGCAGCTTAAACGTGACATGCTAAAATTAGCTGAAGAATTAGTTGGGTTAGCAATACAAGCTATTATCAAGGCAAAACTGAAATGTACAAAAGATTTCATTCTCATGGTTTATGGGCCAGCTTTGCGAAAGCATCACGTCCATAGTGGTAGCACCATGAGTAAACTCCATCTTTCTTCCCATACAAAAGCACACTGATTACCAGCTGGAGTTAGGAAACTCTCCATTGCATTGCAGCAGAGTTATTGTCAGAATGATGCTATTGCTCTTCAGAAGACACTAATAGCAGTAAATAGCCTTTGAGGGGAGGCAGTTGTGTCTCCATTTCCCACTTGTATTTCATTTTTCATTCTTCCTTAATGACCCCACAGATACATCTGCCCTCAGAGGGTGGTAGCTGCAAGTGTGTGCCCTGCCTGCTTTTCCTCCATCTCTGTACAGCTTGTCTGAGCATGTCTGCTACAAACCCGTTGCTCAATGAATATTCTCCTGCCAACTCTGCAGGGATATCATATGGTTGGTTTAGATAAAACTCCGTGGTATTTTTTCTCCTTTCTCCCCAACCAACAGTTAATCCATGACAACTCTCAAAGGGCAGCAGACTATTCATCCAGCTGAGAAGTGAGTGAAAAAACACAGACTTGCTTTGACACCATATCAGCTAACTCTCCAGATAACCCAAAAGCTCACCAAGAGGACAGGCCTGATGTCATGCAAGCTCTAGGCAGAACAATCGCAGATTCTGGTGAGGGTATCAGCAGCAGGAATTTTCCACTCCTTTGGTGAGAGCTCGGACACTGGAATTTAGCTTGAATAATGAAACAGACATTTTAAGGGAGAACAGAAGATAGAAAAAAAATAAAAGCACCATTAATTAAACACACTGGGAAGTAACAGATCCAAGCTAAGCATGGAGACATAGAGAACTAAGTACTAATAATCCAGATCTTCCACCCAAAGCTATTCTGTCACTTGAACAATTGAACCCGCTTTAAGGACAATCTAAAATAAGATCAGGCACCCAACAGCTGCATTCATACCGAGCTTTCCTTGGAGAAGGGAAACAGGAAGCAAGCATAATTTTGTTTAAGCTCTCCTCCAGACATAAGGCAGTGGCTAAGATATGCACACCAGTATCAGCTTTAAAGTGGCCTTCTTGGACATCAGTAATGGCACAGCTACAGCCTCGTTCTCAGCCTTACAACCTTATAGGAAATTCACAAATCCCTATACATGAATATCTTTGTTGTACTCATTTATAATACCTAAGGTAGTTAACTGGAAAACTGTTTTGGAGTCGTATCTTCTGCTGGATTGCAGAGTAGCCATACAGACCAGGGACAGCCTCCTCTCAGCAGCTCCGGGCAAATACAGTAAACCGGCCCCACAGCCCCGTTAAACATATCCAAGCCAGTGCTTAAATGAAATGAAATAGCCTCACAGCCAGGCTGTCCCCACTAGAATTTGCATTTGCATTTGCATTTGCATGGGAATAACCCAAGTGACCATTTGGCCAGCTCAGGGCTGCTGAACTGCTGATTCTCTCAGCATGAGATGCTTTTTTTGGGACATAGAGGGAGGAATACAGATTCTAATACCCTCCCCATTCCAAATACACATTGCCTTGTCCACAAAAACTACCAGCTATGCTGGTATGCCCCGTGCCAGGGCTAGCCTTGCTTTGCCCAAGAGAGCCCCAGACCTGCCTGTCTGACATAGCTTACCACAGGTGGTCACTACAGGGCTGGGGTGAAAGGTGGGAGCAGCCTGTTCTGTTTATTTATTTACAGGGAATGAAAGCCAAACTGGGAAAGGACTTTGGTATAGCGCAGTCAAGTGACTATTAAGTACTGCTTTAAAAAGCCACAAGGTCACCTTTACTGACATTTGGATAAGGATTTTATAGAAGTCACAGGACTGGGAGATGGACTTGTGCCTATGATCACAGGGAAGGGAGGGATTTATGCGCTGGTTTAGAATGATGCATTGTTCTGACTCTTTCATATTCATAGATGCTCATTTATTGGCCTGTTGGATAAAAGAGGCCAACTGGACTTTCTTTTCTCATTTACTGTAGTTCCAGGTGGCTTCCTGGACTCTCTCGTCATGCCTGCATGAAATTTAACAGTCCCGTGCCTGCCAGTAGTCTCCAGGTCTCACGTCCTTGCATTGTCTCTCTTCTCACCTGGTTAGACCTTAGCCATTTCAAGTCTGTACTTTGTTTGAGCACAACTCATATATATCATCCTTTTGAAAGAAAGAACCAGCACACAGGAACACTGTAATCTGAAGGATTTGGACAGATGGGATTTGCTATGATATGTGTTTTGAAGCTGCTGGTTGGGTATAGATATGTGTATGAGTGTGTGTCTGCGTGCACTCACTCTGAGAAGCAGAACAGACTCTGATTCTTAAGCCCTGCACAGCCTGAACAAGAAAGGATGCAGCCTTGAGCAAACCTAAGAGGAATGAGTCCAAGAAGAAGGACATGTTCTGATGCCATGCCCATTCTAGAAAAAATGTTATGGGCAAGCATAGACATAGAGTCAAAGAAACACCTGATTACACTCTTTCCTTTCCTCACTGGCATAATAGACAGAACAGGTTTTTGCCAGGTGGTAGAAAACATAGGGATCATGGCAAAAATTATCTTCATCTGAAAAAATGCCATATAAATGAGAATTTGAGTCTCCTTGTTAAATTAATGTTATATAGACATTACATCTTTAAGGCACTGTTTATACTTCAATTCCCAGAAACCAGACTTATCTGTTCAGTGACTATGGCATGGACTAAAAACTTCCCTGCCCTTTCCTCATGTTAGCCCTGCAGGGAGATGCAAACATAAAGAATGCCACAACCTTCATACTAACGTGATAAATATTTAACATAATTGGAGCCCTATCCCTTTATCTCACTGAGGTGACCAAGAGATAGATGACAGGATTAATAGTATGGTCCCCAGCACTTGTTCTGTGATGCCAGTTGACATTGGCAGGTTTACTGAAGTCAGGCAGGATCAGCAGGCAGAAGGAAAGACAAGGGGAACAGGCAGCACAGCCTACAATATTGTTGCACCCTGGCTGGGGCTGAACAGCTCATTTGCAAAGTGTCTGGGAAGTGAGGGCCTGCTGCCTGCATCTGAGATCCTGATGAGTGGCTGGTGTCTGACACCAAAGCCGAAGAGAATGCAGACAGGGCACTGGCTTGGTGCCATGGCGAGCCCTGCCATGCAATGGAAACCACAGCAGTGAGAGCAGCCTGACCTGACTGCAGTCAGTGTGTACGTGCTGGAGCAAGGAGGCTGGCAGCCACACAATCCACATCCCATCATGTGACCGGGAAGGTGTGTGTCGCACCACATGGTGCTAATGGGGAGGGGGCCTGAGGACAAGTTCCTTGGACCCATCCACCTTATGTAAGCCTTATTCCTGGAAAGGAGGCAGGAAATGGGTTATGCTGATATGGTTTATCTCCACTGAAGGACTTTGTCCCATATATGAATCAGCAAAGCTCTGTGGGCTAGAAGCACACTGGAAGGGGGGACTCCAACCAAGATTCTGAATCAATACTGCATGGAGCTAAAAAATCCTTTCCCCACCATCCTCTTTGCTGTAGGAAACTTCCCCTGTCCCTAATGCACAGGCCATTGCAGGAGCTTTATAGACTCAGTGTGTGGGAATTACTGCCCTTTCACTGCAGTTTTATCAGGACTCAGTCAAGGGCATACTCAGTAGCCAGAGTACCAAAGGTGAAGACGTGGATTTCACCACAAGCATCCCAACCCACAGAACCTGCTGAAGATAGCTCCACCATTATTGGTATTTGAACTCACTGATTCATCTCAGCTTGTCTGTCTTCACTGAGCCATTGGCCATTGGAATGGGCTGCCCAAGGAGGTGGTGGAGTCACCGTGCGTGGAAGTGTTTAGAAAAAAACTAGATGTGGCACTGAGTTTCATAATTTAGTTTATGAGGTGGTGTTAGGTCATAGGTTGGACTTCATGATCTCGAAGGTCTTTTCCACCCTACTTGATTCTGTGATAGACACAACCAGAAAACCTTCATCAGATCCCACATCTGACCAGCAGATTTAAAGATGGTACCCAGTCCACTGACGCAGTGGAGTAAGGCAGGCAGAGCTCCCAGTGGACTGACATTTAGTCCACCTACCTAATAACCAGTAGCTAGGCACAACATACATGCAAATCCTCCCTCCTCCACCGCATTGCCCTACATAAAAATATCTAGATAATTCCAGTTCCATTCAGATTGATGGAGGCAGCTGCTATAGCAGAGCTTTTAATCCTAAAGCAGAGTCCGTTGTCACTGGCAGAAAATCTTATTGTGTTGGACAGGCAATCCTAGTCCTTAATTAAATACATTGCTCTCCTCACAGAACCAGACAAACCAGACTGGAGTCAGATGAAGCACATTACTTAAGCCAGGGACCACCTGGCTATAACTTCATCTAGGTGACAGCGTATGCTTTGTGACCCTCTCTGAAAAGCTGAAACCTCAAGCAAGCTCCCAGAGGTAAAGTGAGGATTTGTAAACAGCAAGAAACCAGAGATGCACTGTTCTAGGAAGGAATTCATATTTTCCCTCCTTTCAAAGACTGAAATTTCGTGGCATTTTCCCTAACCAAAGACACAGCAATTTATGCTGGTTCAGGATTGATTTTTAAGGGAGTTGGTGGTTCCTCTTGTCTCCACTGCACACTGTAGCAGGCAGTACCTTGAACCAGGTCCTGCTAGTAGCCCGTTACTGAGCACCTCATTTCTCTTTTTTGTGTTTTCCCTCACACCGTCTCTGTGAGATAAGATGCATTACTTTCTCCACACCAAAAGAAAGGAGCTGTTTCACCTCCACACATCTCCCCTAGCCACAACCCAGTGGTATCAGGATGGAGAGAGAGAGACAGCCAGAAGGAGAAGTCTTGCCACTATCTTTGTTCCTTAACATACCTGAGGGCGTGGGTGTACATCTGTAAACACAGTACAGCATCCACTGCAGAGGCACCTCAGCAAAAATTCAAAAGGTTACAAAGACCAGAGTTTGAGTCTTAAGAGTATATGCTGCCATTTCAGCCTTCCTCCTGAGCTAATCAGCCCTCCTTTCCAGTGTATGGAGGGAGCAATGCACTGTGTAGTGGCTGGGAGCTGAGGCTGCTTACACATGCCACCTCCCCATAAATAAGCAAAGGGCCTTCCCTCACTACATTCCCCCAGCACAGCAATTGCCATGGCCCTTAGTCATGGAGCACTTCTCTGCTCCGAGACACTGAGCGTAAGCTGCTGTTTTGAGCTGTGAGGTCCGGTAACCAGGTCGTGTCCCCATGGTGACATCTGAGTCCCCATCTGAGACAGATGCAACAAGCCACTTGGGTCATGGACTGACAGTGCAGGGGGCAGCACAGCCAGATCTGTAGGCAAAACACCTTTCTCCTTTCTCCTTCCCCCCTCTTCTCGCTGGAGTGTTTATAAAGCCAGCAAATACACAACACTGGTGCAGGGATTTTTATTTTCCAAGAAACAAATACTTTACTTCCCAGTGCAACAGACCTTCAGATGCGTAGTGGCGTCTGCAAGAAACCTACAGGTCACAGCCGCTTAGAGTACTGCTCTTTATAGTTTTGCTAATGAAAGTTTAACAACTAAACCCCCACAGAGCTGGCAGGCCCTGGAGACTAACTGGCTGCATTCACCCCCACAAAGCAAAGCAATACTGTGCTAGAAGCTCTCCATAGTAACCTGCTAACAGTCTCACCTGTGGGAGGAATGAGAATCAATGTCCTTGCTTCCCATCCTCACACTTTCATTTGGGTCATCCTTTCACTCTCTCATTCACCACACTCAATACCTCCCTTGTTCCTCCACATCCCTTCATGTCTGGCCATGCCATTTGCCTCTCAGATGAGTCTGAGTTTCAGGGAGGGAGAAAGAGAAAAGAGATAGGATAGACAGAAGCTCACAGATAGCCTCTAACATTATTTTTCCTAAGAAAGCAGATTATTTCTTTTGTATACATGAAGCCAGGAAATAACAGTTTATCATGGATATCACGTTGAGTGCCTCTATGCTGCCTGGAGTGACTCTTGGCCTCTCATCAAAGTTTTCCCATGGATGGCCGGTTGAGAGATGTCCAAAACAGTGCTGGGAAAGCTTCTCTAAGATGCATGGCCAGGCCTCCATCGTGGTGTTCCTTTGTGCATATGCACTAACCCTGGAAACCGAACTCCTTGTACTTGCTGGCCATATCATTTCGGAACAACTCCAGGGCCTTCTTCATTGCAGCCTGGGCATCAGCCCCAAAGTCTGCAGCATGTTTTTCAGCAATGACCTTGATAATGATTTCAGAAATGAACTGTGAGGAAGGAAAGAGAGAGAGAAAAACTGAAGGGACACTTGGAGTTTATTTTCAGAAAAGCCAGACTAAGAAATAGGTTGCAGAGCCTGGAAATATCTCCGAGCTAATTCAGTAGCCCTCCCCACAGTCTCTGGAGACAGTGAGGTCTAGTATGCAAGGAGCCTGGGCTAGGCAGAAGAACTGGGCTCTATTCCTAGCTCTGACGTGGATCTGCTTCATAACCTTGAGTAGCCATGGCCCTTCCCACTTTTTTGTCTGTCTCATCCACTAAGACCAAAAATCCATGCCCTGTGTTTGTATAACACTTAGTTTTACAGGTCTTGGTCTCCAATGGCTCCTCCAGGGTTTACTCTAAAATTGTATGTCCCTTGTGTCCAGCCACTGACAGATCTTATGTAATATAGTTTCCCAGGCATGCAGAGGCTGCATCGGTTGGTTTATTGTTGTCAAGACTTGGCCAGACTGCATGTGGTGTTTGGAACGGGAAATCTAAACTTGGATATTCACATACCATGAGCCCTTTCTGTGCCTCCTGCTGCCTGTACAGAGAGATCTTGAGACTTGAGGGAGAGCTCACTAAAATCCAACTAGCCTTCAGTAAATAAAAGCACAATTCTCACATAGCTGTTTTGCACACATTCACTACACATCAGACACCTGCCCTTTTCCATACCTCCAGATATTTGACAGGGATTTTGTGCTTGGTCGCATGGGTCTGAGCCAGGGGTTTCAACTCTGCCTCATGATTACCCTTCTGCTTCAGGATTTTGCCCAGTTGGGTGAGAACAGTAGCCCCATGTTTCTTCAGATCTTCAGAGCCTTTCATCTGATCAGGGGTCTTAAGACCTTTGAACTTTTCAAAGCGATCGAGGGTCTCAGGGTGGTCCTGAAAGAGTCTGTGGACAAAAGTAGAGGAAATTGTCTTTGGAGAGCAGAAGCTCCTGATATACTACCCTTGAGTACTGAATCTATTTTAATCCCATCCTTTTACACCTGATCACCACTGTCTATTTCCATTCCCTCTGGTCGTGACAGAGACACTGCCCTAAACATATCCAGCTAGAGCAACAGAGCAAGTGTCCTTGTTTTTTTCATATAGTTCTGCTAACTCTTTGGCACCAGTTCCCTGGGTTATGTCAACTATTTGAAGACAGAGACAAGGAGCCAAGGCTGGTCGTGGTACTGAGAGGTGAGTTCTTGCATTCATCTGAAGGAAAACCAAACCCAAACAAAACCACCTGTCTTCACTGACAAACTGCTGAGGAGCCAACCTGCAGACTCCTGGCTCTCTCAAGGACTCTCTTCCCAGCCCATCATTCATTGATGGGGAAGGAGAGTTCTAAAAGCTTCTGACAGACAAACAAACAAAAAACAAACAAACAAAACAAAACACCCACAATGGGAGCAGTTCCCAGCCACAGGTCCCTTAGATATGGAGCTCAGTTGTTCTTGAACATCAGCTGGATGGAAGAGCTTACTTTGCCCCCCACCCCTATGACTGCGCACACATTGAGGAACTTGGTTCTGACTCTTTTTCCTATCCTTTTTCTCTCTCCTCCCTCAGAAACTCCTTGGAGGAACAAGAAACAACCTGGGTTGGCTTGCAAGCACAAAGTCACAGGGGAAGGGGTGCCATCTCTTTATTTAATGCCATGCTCTACCCTGCAATATTTGTAAAATAAAAACTGTATTACTTTTCCATCTGGAACTGCCTTTACTGTCATGTGGCAAATTCAGAGCCAAAGTAGCCACCTCACAGAGACTGATGGATGAGGAGGGCTCAGGTTCCAGCTACCCCTCCAGTCTGCCTGCTCTGGACCAGATGAGGGAAAAGCCATCACATTTCCACGCACTTCATTCCCACTCCATTCTCTTTCTTCAAATGGCAGCTGAACTGGGCCATGATAAAGAAGGGGAATAAATTAGCCCTCTGCTTTCGTTCATCTTTGAAAAGCTTGAGAACTATTCAGTGGATATGCCTCGTGGTGTGGGCTCTTCCCTTAGCCATTCTTAGGGCAGAAAACCGCCCAAGCAGGTGCCATGTCCCCACTGGTCTCCTTAGTGTCTGTACCCTTTCAGCATATTGTACTATGCACAGTCTTGGGGGAGATCTGAAGAAAATCTCCACAAAATCTCCATCCCTCCTGACCTTTAAGGACAAGCTAGACTCCAATGTCCCCCTTACGTTGTTTCCCACCCTGCAGTATCTGGATGTTCCCCAGTCAGGGTGTCAGGATGTCAAGGACGGCAAGGAGGTTGCTGTCTTCTCAGATGGAGATCTCATGAGCACTCCCACTCTGACACCAGAATCATGGAGGAAGGAAGCAGGAGGAAGCAAGATGTGCTTAATTTCATACCCAGACCTCATATTCATTGTAAGGTAGTAGACAAATGTCACCATACAGACTTTTGGCCAAAAAGCAGGATGGGCAGGGCTGTGCCAGGTGACACTAGGGTGGGGGAAGGGAAACACTCGGGTCCTTCAGAGTTAATTTTACTGAAATCATATATTACAAGAAAACTGTCACAGAGATGATTTTCCTCTTATTTCCTTTTCTGCCTCCCCATATCCTTGCTGCAGAGCATCTGAAGATCCATGACACACAAAGTCTCCATCATCTCACTATAGTGCTTGGAAAACAAGGATCCAAAGCAGAGCTTAGTCACCAGAGGCACAGGGACAAAGCATCACCATCTTTGAAAAGCAGCACTGGCCTGCTCCTGCACCCATAGAAAGATGAAGAGACAGAAGAACAGCCACTTTACACAATGAGTAACTTTTAACCCAGAAACCATAGCAATAGAAAACCCATCACCCTACAAGAAAGAAAATAGCTTGTTGCAATAAATACTAACAAACACATCTCTCATCAAAAGCTCTCAGTTTTACTCTTAGAACCAGAGCTTCTTGCCTACCTCATTAAAACTGCATGCCCATGGCCAGCAAGGTCAGGCTCCACCTTTCCCCAGACGTTCAGGACTAGCTGCCATTCCTGGTCACTGAGCCCCATGGTTCACTGAAGGAAGATCCCGAGTGCTCCCTGCAGTTGTTTGCCTTTCTCCAAAGGGTGGCTGGACAGCTCTTCCCTGCGATTTATAGCCCCTGCTCACAGACCTACACCTGTTAATCATCAGCTGGACATCTTGCTTTCTTTCAGGCATGTCTAACCTAATCAGCCTCCCTGTTTTTTTTCCCTAGGAAGCTATTTTGGGTCAGGTACTATTGTGGGTGCCACTGATGGCATCATTTCTGCTTTTCGTATTGGACTGGCACATGTCCCACTCTAGACAGAAAGGGCACTGCCGAAACACAGTGCCAGGAGCCTGTCCCAGGTTCCCAAGGACCCAGAGACAGTGTCAAGCTGTATGCCAGGAGATTCCTGAAGAGCACTGTCATCTGCAAGGCCATCCTGCCTCCCTCTCCCCTAGCCTACTAAGGGCAGGCAGGAAAAAAGGTCAGGACAGTCAGTAGAATTGGCTCCATCACTCCAAAGGCCTTTCCTTTCCCTTGTTGATCTCACTGTCATTTTCTCCTGGGGTAACACACCATTTGCTAATACAGAAGAGCACAGTGTTAGAAGAGATATGTCCTTAACCATATTCAAAGCAGACCAGTCATTTTCCCAGCTGTGCAGGAGGAAGGAAGTGGGGAAAAGCTGTATGGGAGCCAGTCATTCCACACCCACTTGCTGGGGTCTTGCTGCCTGCCCTCCTGGGAGACACCTAGGATCATCTGAGCCTGCATACTGGAGCAAACAGACATGCAACTGAGCTAGGAGGGTAACTTGCAGCAGGCCAGAAACACAAGAATGCAGCAAGGCGTCACTCAACACCCACCCAGCCAGCAGTTCTGGTCTCTGTCTACCTCTGTCAAGCCAAATATCAGTGTTAGAAGGAAAAGCCACTGGGCTGACAAACCACCTGAGTATGCTTTGGGACACCTCTCAAACTTTCTCCTCTCTCCCTGTCAGGACTGGTAACAGCCTGGCACACCAGTGGGATGACTAGTCCCTTCCAGGGGCTGGCTGCAGTCAGAGCACAGCCTGATAACAAAGCCGATCTAGCACTGCTGTCTTGAAACCTTTGGAACATGTGTCCCAAACCTACCTCTGAATTTTTCCAAAAGGCAAGCAGGCAAGAAATAACAATAGGCGGTTGGAGATATCTGCCTCGGGATTTAGGAAAAGGGCATGCAATGGTTTCTACCACAGTGCTGCAGAACCTGAGGTGCATCACTGCCTCTGCACCCTTCCACTCTTTACAACACTGGAAGAGCTTCCCTGCTTCAGCCTTGAAAGAGAATTGCCCATGTACAAGGCAGAAAGATGATGGAGGCACAGAGCTCCACATCCCTCAGAAACACAGAGGTTTAAAGGGAGTAGTTTGTTTAAGAAGGGTGGCAAAAGCCAAATGGAGATATCAGCTGATATCCAAGCCTAGAGGTAAGGAAATTTTAGCCATTACATGTTGCAAACTAAGTCAACCTGTGACTCTGAAATCCTCCCCTTCCTTCTCCTTTGTGCACCAGTGTGCTTCACATCCAAAAATCTACATCCTAAACATTTCAATTCCAAGATTTCTTCCTGATTTATCTTTGCAAACACCAAGTTGCTCCTATTACCCAAACTAAGCTAATCTGAAAGAATAGCACCTACGACTCCTCAACTCATTCCTCGTGCAATTCTCCATAGCACAGGGCTGAGACAGGAGAGATCACATACCTGCAACCTCACTGCCCAAGTACTCATAGCAGTAAACAAGCATTTGTTCCCTCCCAGGCTCAGCCTTGGGTAGGATCCTGAACACTGACCTTACTGGTTTACATGTTTTTCAAACATGGCAGAAACATACTCCTGCTACACAAGAGGCTTCTGCCTATGCTCTGTCATATTCTCCAAGCTGAAACTACTCAGTTGATCTAATAGTTTAATTTGAAATTGGTTGACTCTTCTCTCTCTATAGCTTTCCTCAGGGTTGTGAAGTCAAATGTCTTGGTATGGACATTAACGTTAAATGGTTAGAAGACTTAAAATGAGCATGAGATTCCATATAGCTTTTTTTGCAAGCAAAGTAGTAATGAAATGAAATCGTAAGCCCTTCTCCCTAGAGCTCAAATAAATAAGTAGTCTACAGAAATACTAAAAGCTTTATAGTGCACTAGACAGCCCCTCAACCCTACAGCTGTGAAAAGGACATAACATTTTAGTATCTACACACCTCTTTCTTCCCCTTGGGGCAAAATCTATCACTTGAATAATTACCTGGACAAACACAAACCACAGGGAGCCAAAATACTGGCTGCCTCCTTTAAAAGGCACCAGGTGAATGAATAGCCTATTTCAAGCTGCTCTGCCCATGCCAGAGCCGTGCTGGCACCTGTGGCTGTGCCTCTGCACCCACAGCTGAGGCACCCTCGCTAAACCAGCATGAAATGGACCGTTGATGCTTTTGGCCATTTTGGGGTTTTGGCCACAGTGTTTTGGGGTGCATTGGCCACCGGTGTCTCGTTGCAAAGCCGCCCAGGTGGACGTGCTGTAGCAGACCCTGCTTGAGCAGAGTGAGGTGGACTAGATGACCTCCAGTTGTCTCTGCCCACCCTCAGCCGTCCTGCGGCTCCGTGGCCGGCGAGGGTTCCCCCCCCCAGCCCGTCCCTGCCCTGCCCGGGTAGGAGCCGCCGCCGCTCCCGAACCCGTCGGCCAGGACTTGCTGCCACCTCGTGGCCACGGGTGACGGAGCACTGGAAGCCACGTCCAAGCCCCTGCCCGGGACTTGGAGGCGCGGGGAGGTGGCCAACAGGTAGCCCTCGCATTTCGGAAGCAGGAGAGTGACCCCAGGACGAGCAGGCAGCTCCACGAGGCTGCGGTTGGGCGCGGAACTTCTGTAGGAGGCTCACTTTCGGTGTGGAATGTAGAGACGCTGGTATTCCTTGGTCACTTGGAATGCTGTGCCTCCCTCTTTTCCCCGCAGCCTTGATACTGGAGAAGTCTGGGGTGGTGGGATCCCAGAAGGAGATCCCATATGACAGCAGCAGAGCCACAGCCGAAATTCAGGGTACTGCCGAAGAGAAAGGCTGTTCTAGAGACTTCGTGGGGCTTGTTTCTACCCAAAAATGTTACCAAAAGGTGATTCGGAAAGGTCCTCCCACATAACGAGTGCAGCAGGTAGGGGAAGAAGCTAACTCTGGCAAAACAGAGGGTGTAATCCCCCCTCTGTCTTGCTCCTCTCTCCACATATGGCCGACCTTTCTTCAGGTATTGATTAATTTAGACCATGCCAAATTCCTGCAGATGGAAAACCCGGTTGTTCTCTCATTTGTGAGGGATCAAAGAAGTTCTATGGCTTTCTTGGGCCCACAGACACCTCAGTGAAAAAGCCGGGACTTGCTCTTGGGTGTGGCTTTAGAAACAGCAGCTGTTTGGTGGTTATTAGTTTGGAGATCAGCCACCCACCCAGGTGGAGCTGGGAGGCACAGAGGAATTACAAACGAGCCGCAGAAGTGGACCAGATCCGAGTTGTTTGGCCACAATCAATTTTTTCTTAAGAGTATTGCTGTTGTGAACCGAGAAATCCAACCCCAGCCTGTAAAGTGAACATCAGAGAGCCTAGCAGTCCCCCACATTGCCTTAGTGGTTAAGAGAACAGATTTCTAGCTCTATTTCCTCTGCAGTGAGACCTGCTACAAGTAGGAAGATGGGCACCCAAGTGAGAGGCACTGGCAGAAATTGTAGATTTCTTTTTCATTTGAAGTAAGTTTGTGAAATAAACTTTCCAGCAAGGAAGAAATAGAGATGCTCCAAAAGCCGCTTCTTCCTCAAGAAGCAATGCAGACCATCTTGTGTGCTTACACAGCAAAACATCTCAGAGGGACAAACATATTTTGATCAAATACCTTTTTTTCTTTTCAATGAGCTTTTTCCCCACACAATACAATTGTTTAAAAGCCCTGAGAGCAGCCAACACTCCCATGGCTGGGAGCAGCAGTGACAGCAGCCCCAGCTCTGCTCTGATCCTGGGTTGTATAAAGCAAGATGTGACGTAAGTAGTTCACATTACTGTGGTCAGGGGGAGGCTGGCAATCCAAAAAAGCCAAGGATATTATATAACAACAACTTACATAATTACCTATTGCATAATGCCAGGGGAAAGGCCTTCCATAACGCAGCTGTGGTTTCTATGGCATTTTGCTGAAACATGGCTGCTTCTAAGAAATTCATTTGTGCTTTGTTTCAAGAGCCTGCAGACAGACAGGTGAGACCCCTGCACTCAAAGCAGTTTTAGCTGGAGACATAAGGATACAGTAGTGGGACCTTATAGCCATAGCAGGGTAAGAGCATTGGGTTTTCTGCAGCTATGCCATTGAGTTCAGTATTCAGAGGAACAGAAGACTGCCAGGTAAGAAAGAGCACCATCTGAAACTTACATGCATTACGTAGCCTCTACTGCTTGTAGGAAATGAGGTGAAGTCTAACTGGTGGTGGCAGTGGCCAAATCCCTTTCAGGCTCACTCCTCTCTTCCCTTTGCTCTCAGACGCTATTCTTAGCAGTGCCTCCAGGGAGGGCTCCCGCGCACTGATGCATTCCAGCAGCTGAGAGGTGACCCAACCTGCTTGCTTTAAAGGGAGAGGAAGGATTAGAGGGAGAAGATTTCAGCATCAGGACAATATCTGGGCTGTGAGTTTGCAGAGATGTGTTATGTACATATGAATATCTCAGCATGGATTCTTTCAGGGATCGTGCCCGGTGCTACAAAGGCAGAGGTAGCTTTACCCTCACTTGAGAGCTCACAGGGTTCAGCCTTTGGTGGCTATCAGACATAACATATGCATGACCGACAGCTCCTGTGCAATCAGTGAGGCATCTCATAGTTTATGTGACACTGCGTGGCACCTGGACAAAACATTTATCTCGGCTAAGCAACACACTTATTGCAGACCAGTGCTTGAATTCAGTGAGAGAACGTGCGGGAAAGCAGCAGGGCAATCCAGGACAAGAATATTTATGGTACAATATAGAAACTGAGGCTGTCTCTGAGGCTGCACGAGCTCCCTCTGGGGATGAAAAGCTTCTCTGAAGGACTGGGAATGCAGACCACAAAAGGACTGAAGATTTTGTGGGGGAAACCGAGTGCAGTTAAAGAAAGGAGGAGTATGATTAGAGAACAACAGGCAGATTTTAAAGCCTCGCCCACTTAGGAGCAAAAGGAGGAAATTACTGTTTAGAGGTAAGAACATGAATTATACCAGTGAGACCCTGGAAATCTTTAGGAGGCAGTAGGAAATGTGACATGCAATAGTCCCTTCAGGTGGATTAGACTTTGTAACACCATAATGGCACTCAGGGATTTGTGTGCTACTTACTTAAATACTAAAGCAAGAGAGGAATTCCTCCCTCATCACCATGTTTTAAATTGGATTTGGAGGCAATGCCAGCAGACCCTCCCCCACCCCACAATGCCTGTACAGCTCTTTAGGAGGGCTTGAAATACACTGCATCAAGGAAGGGGGTCTGAGTTTAAAGTAACTGTGTTTATCTTTTGGAGAGTTTATTTTGGAGCCAGATAAATTCTACCGTCTGGTTTGTCACACAGCTGGACTGACACATGCTGGCAGGGGGAATAAGACGAGGCAGAGCTACTTATACAGGAATCGCTTGTGAAAGAAACACCCATTTAGCCATCCTCCAGAACCCCAGGCAGCACTGTCTAACTAGTGGAACAGCACACACAGATTAGGATTTCCCTTTGCCTGGGTTTCATGGGGTGAAAAGTGAGAAAACAGACACACTTTTTTATTCCCTTTGCCTGCAAAACAGCCTCTCATCCACAAAGCACGAAGCTTTTGCAAGATAAGAGCCCATGTGGAAGCCAAGATCTACCCCTAGTTTGTATTGATGTTTACACTTGCCTTGTAATGAGCTCCAGCAGGTTCTTGCTTCCAGCTGCAGTTGGCTCTTTTCAAAGTTCAAGGTCTCATTTTGCATTATCGTTCCAACGCCAAGTGATCCCTTAGGGAGGAGAAAAGAATGAGGCTTTTTTGATTCTGAGAAGGAGCACCAATTTAAGCAGCCCCTAACCCAGTAGAGTTTTCTGTGCTCTGTTGGTCTTATGGGGAACTCCTGTAGGAAAACTGATCCCTCCGAAAAAAAAATACTTGGCAAGAAATCAGTGTTTTCTTCAAGCAGGTCAACACCGGGTGGCAGTGAGCACGCTAAACAGAGTGTTGATGGCCTGGCTGCCTGAGGAGGCCATTTACCACTGAATTCAAGGGCATGTTTCTTTTCTGCATCTCTTCCCTGTTATTTTCATTGCCGTGCTTGCAATCAGATCTTTTGTGCACTTTAGAGTCCTGCTGGTAAGACAACCCCAGTGGTGGGGTTTGCTACTGACTGCAAGATACTGGCACCAAA
>VYZS01026481.1:0-39933 GCA_013400695.1 Neodrepanis coruscans | reverse complement strand
TTAGTTCTCTTATAATCTCAGTCTGCCCTCCTAGAACTCTCCACGTGGTCTGGAGAGTCTCCACCCTCCCTTCCCAGGTATCCCCCAGCCCCAGGGGCCGATGGGAAACCAAGGAAAAGAAAACCCCTCCCCAGCCCAGCTGGTACTCTGCTGGGCTGCCCCCACCCCTCACCAATCTGAGGAGATGAAAGGAGTTATTTTTCTTTCTGTCTTCCTCTTTGGTCCCAAACCACCACAAATGTTTTTTAGATTATGACCTACTGTATCTTCCCTGCAACACTGTTAAGATAAGAATTTGAAAACAGATTTCCTGATGAAATCAAAGATCCAATTAGGTAAGTGTCCTGTCTCTGCCAGCAACCCTTTGTGGATTCTTAACAAAAAAGGACAGGAATTACACATTGACACTTCCCTTGGTGTGTCATTTCAGATTTCAGCAATCTACAGTTCAGGGACTTCTATGCCAGAGACTGTATTTGCATCAATGTACTTAATAGTCTCTAATGGACCTCTCTTCCATTTATTTGTTTTAAAATTTTCTTTCCAAGACTACTTAAAATCCCACCTCTGCAACACCTTGTGGCACCAAGACACCTAATTTAATTACAAATTTGATTACAAGTATGATAATTTCGCTTTGTGTCTCAGTTCTTTCATCATGAGAAACTATAAGAAGTCATAGAAAATTGCTGCGCTGACTATTCACTACTTTAATTGTTTTTCTGTTGCCTACAAACTTTGTGGCTTCCTTAATCAATACCTTTTTCAAAAATATGATTCGTTAATAATTTCACAGATCCTAACACAAATCTCTACAGGGTTCCTCTGGTATTCTCCAGCGTTGAGAAATCTGTTGTTCATTCTTAGCCATATTGACATGGTCATCACCAAAGCTGGCTGATGTGACACAAGCCTTATTCTTACTTTTTAAGGTTTGTTTGTTTTTTTTTTGGTGACTAAATAATTGCAAAATAAGGTATCCTTGCAGAATATATGTTGTGATATTACAAAATTCCAGGGAACAAACAAGGACAATTAATTTTTAATAGATCTTGAATTAGTTTGTCTTGTTGAAGATAAACATCGGATTTGATCAGTCATAAAGTAAGTCTGAATTCAGTTCTAAAATATGTCTACTTTGTTTTGAAACCATGCCTGACAAGCATGAAATATATGTTATTGTTCTCTTTAACTAGACAGAGATCATTACTTGAATCTATAGCAGGCAATTTTGTGCAGGAAGCTGAGTTATATTTTGAGATTAATGAGGGAGAAAAGAAGCTGACAGTTTTAGCTCCTAATGTATGGGGTTTATAAGATATTATGACCTGCCTAATTTGGAGAATCACTTTTTTATTTATGCACGTATGCCTGCACATATTATCTCTTCGAAAGGACAAATATTCCTTGCACATATCCAACAGATGTTTATTATACCTGTTTTTGCAGCTTCAAACAAAAAAAAAGTTCATAATATCTCTACAGAGCCTGACCTGGGAATCAGGAATCAATCCTTTTGAATTTTTTGTAAATCCAACCTAACTCTTATTTTGTGCAAGTAAGCCAATCAGCCATCTCATCTCTAAAAAACTTAAATATTACTGATCAAATTTTGTCTTTATAAAACCCTCCCTAAAAGAAAGGTCTTTTTCTTCCTCTTTCAAGCTTTCTTAATTAAAAAATGTTGCTTTTTTTATTCTCCTTATATTGAATTTCCCAATATTCTATCCCTTTCTTGAACCAAAAACCAAACATTCTTCAATTGCAGCTGAAGATTTTCCATTTTATTTATTTATTTTTTTTTAATTTTCCTAAAGATTACTTTGTAGGTCCTACTCCTGTCTGCATTTACATATCTGCATATCAACAGAATACCATTTTGACTTACTAAGCATGATTCTCACCAGTCATCCTCTGACCAGGGTGAGTTGTGCTTAAAAAATTATTCTCAGTCAATTCTGTACAGAGAAAGAGACCAAATGATCTATTTAACCTTTCTGTACACCACATTAACAGGACTCATTTTATATTAATTTTGTTTAAATTCCACAGTTTGCAGACAATTAAAAACATACTTGTATATCTTTCTTGGCAACACCAAATTTCTTCGGATGACTTTTGTGAGAAAACCTTCTGGTGCTAAAGAATTTCTTCTTTTTTGTTTAAATAAGAAGTTTTTCAATTTGCCTTCAGAAAATATCGTTGAATAAAATCAGCCACTGAATATGTTGAAGTGGATAGTTGTCTTGAATCCTTATTTTTGTTCCTTTGTGTGCATGTTCACTTTCTTCACATTTAAATATCTTCTACTTGTTGATACATGTTGTTGTCTATTATTTCAGTTTCTTTTAATGACTTTGTCTGGCAAAAGTTGTTCATATATTCTGGAGTGATAAAAGATACATGTGTACTGATGGGAAACATTCATAACAGTTATTGTATGTCTTGAAAATAAGTTATGGTAGCAAGCAAGACATTTTTATTATCTCAGCTAAATATTTCTGGATTATCATTAGTGCAGGGAGATTTGTTACTTCTTGATCTGAAGTTTATGGTGTTTTTTTAAAGTAATTTCTTCTCCTTTCTACCTTCCTTCTTATATTTTTTTAAGTTTTAAATATTTGAGATAGGATGCAATATATTTAGTTGTACAAAATGAATTAATTTCCTCACCTTAATGAGAGTTGAAAATATACAGCTGTGAAATGTCATTCATTAATTAGCACAATGTTTGCAAATCTCCTTTTGCCACTCTGCAATCTTTATTTTTCAATATTTTATGATAAAATCACACCACAATGCTCGATCAGGTGGTAATTCCAATTTAGAAAGAACAGGTGTATCAGTTGAAAATATTCATGGAAGAACTGGAGTTTCTTTGGACAATAGCACAGTTTCTCATTTCAGAAGATGAATGTGTGGTCCAGTGCAATAAAGAATGAACCAATGAAGAATGTACCACCATTGTTCTTTTCCTCTTTTGCTAGCTGGCACTGTACTTTATGTATTATTAAAACTAGTAACAAACTAATTATTTTAGAAATAACACATGCAAACATTCTTATAATCCATTTTGTATTCTAGTATTAGCCAAATTGGTAGAGGAAACGTATATCAGTAAAATTACAGAAATTATTAGGGATACATAATTTTTGCAGTGCTATTTCAATTCTAAGATTGATTACTGTTTTCACCCAGGTCAGAATTTGAAAATAATTTTGAAAAATTACTCTGAAATATTGGAAATAAAGATATTAATCTATTAATCGAGCTCTTTTTTTTTTTTTTCATTTTGAAACTAAAATGATAATAATGGCCAGAAAACAAAATTCCCTTTCATGTATGCATTTTCACTTGTTCATTCTGACCAGTACCAGCGCTCTGTGACAGTAGATGGAAAAAAAAATCAAAATCTGATGTATTGTACAAGAGGATATAGAGCAAAAATTAATTTCTCCAAGGCATTTATCAAAATATATCTCTACCATAGCCAAAGATACACTATGAATATACCTATACTTCTCTTAACAGAAGCTTGCTTCTAGTAAGCATCAAGGGCTGGCCAAAGAAGCTAGTATAGCAGCCGCTCTATATCCTCTCATCTAATTTTTTAAAATTTAAATTTAAATTTAAAGAAGTTCATCATAATTGTGTTTTAGGCTTCTGCCATGTTCTTTAAAGATTTCATTTATACTATTTGTCTTACATGGGAAGTGTTTAGAATAATAAAATAAGAATAATAAAATTGTGTTTTTCTTTAGAGAAGTTAATGTTGGTTCTACATATGTGAAGCATCTATAAGCACAGGTGTAATCATTAACTTCATTGTTTGCATGCACATGATATATTTGAATGTGATGTGAGTTTTCCCCTGTTTTGTGAAGGGCTTTTCACTTGTCCTGACTGTATTAATAGATTTCAGAGATCTATGGTAATGTTAAATTGATTTGTTATGTGTTCTGGTATAATTCCTGATATCACATGCATACACATCTATCAATAATTATGCCCCCAAATTTGGCAGCCTAGCCTGGAAATTTTCCTCAAAAAATCCTGCTATCACTTTCCACTGCAAAAATATAGTGGTTCTGGCGATGCTGTGACCTGTCCAAGCACAGGCAGAAGAGTCAAATTTGCTTGACAGGCCCATTTTACTCATTGCTTTGTAATGTACCAAATGGCAGCTATTCTCAAGAAATAGTGTAGAATAGACTCTACTGAGGGTATTACATCTTGCCCCCTATACCTATGCCCCAATTCTTGTCCTGATGTTATCTAGCCATTGCAAGCAAGATGCCACATTAAACTGTCCTGTTTGATTCAAGAGTGAAGCTGAATTAATCAAATTATTCAGGTTTCCACATGCATGACCTTCTACACCTTGAATATGAGATAATTCGTAAAAGGAAAGGTCTGAAACACTGACACATTTTATATACTTTTTACACTGTCACTGGGACTTTTGGTATGTATGGGAAGTGCCTTTAAAATAAGTTACTGCCTGCAGATCCCTGCCTTCCTCGTCACAGCTAAGTAGCTCACTTCATGGACTAGAGAAAGCTGGAAGTAAAAAAAGAAATATTTGGTGAAAAAAAGAAAGCACATTTATTTCAGCTCTATCAAAAGATTCTGGAAAATGAATGAAAAATCTATTGCCTTCAGCTAGAATACATCACTGCGTTTTATAGCCTCTGTGTTATTTCCTGCCCAGTTGTGTCTAATTAATGACAAAAGAAAATGCTTTATGATTATGATGATGCCAAGGTTCTCTAGTTTGCTCAGGCTAATAATAAAGTTGTGTATGCTGAGAATGAAGAAAATGGATCAAATGAGAAATTATCTCAGTCAATATTATCTGAATTTGAATGATTTTGAATTAAACATTGGCAGTTAATGTATTTTAGAAAAGTGTTATTCTGTGCAACGCGCAGTATTTACTGTTATTGGGTCTGATCCTAGCTACTTCCAGAGCAGTAAAAGGTACTCTGAGATGCTATTAAATGGGGCAACGGAGAAATTTTTTAGAGTTGGGACCCTAAGGAGTAGGTTAGGGAGAGAACAGAAACAGAAAATGTGGCAGGGTAAAGAAAAGTACTGTTAGAATGCTGCAAGTAAGACACCTTAGAGGCTGTAACCAGCCCTTGGAGTGTGTGCCAGTTGAGAGTGGACTAAAAATTGTGACTGAAACAAGGGCTATGTCCAAATATTTCTCTTACAATGTTCTTGGAGGTAACTTCAAAGCAAAATCAGCCTCCCTAGAGGAGCTGCTCCTTGGGACTTATTCTTTCCTTTTTTTTTTCTTGCTCAGCTCAGCTTTAGCTCTCTCCAGAATGTACCATTACATGGACTGAACAACATTATCCTCACTGGTTGAGTCAGCACCAGACATCACTCAAGGGCATGCATTAGATCTCATACAGCTGCTCTTGGCATTGCTTCCCAGCACATCTGTGCTACCAGATGAAGTGTGCTTCCTTGTTGATTAGGGATGAAATTACATGGACTGAAGTCTAGCAATTTTTATTCCAGATGACCCTAAACAGAATAGAGGAAACTTTAACCCTGGACCACATGGGTCTAAGGACAGAGTCCTAACTCTCAGCCCTCTGAAAGTGAGATGACTGCATTTTTTCCGTTTGTCCTAGGTGAAAACTTTGATATAATTAATGAAACATGTTTAAAACTAGTTGAGAAAGATCTCTTCAGTCAGATATTGTCTTATTGCCTGGTTTGCCTAAGATCAGAAAAAAAAAAAAATTCTCTAAGTCTCTCAAAAATATAATAATTCATAGTATACTGGAATTTGCAGTGATTTGAAACTAAGATAAGACAATGGCACTCCTCTTTCAAAATAAAGAACATATTTATTTATATATAAGGTGAATCTGATGCTTAAAAACAAAGGAAGAAAAATGAATAGAGGTAGAAGTGCAGATTCTTCAATGAAAATTTCCAGATCCAAAGATGCACATTCAGCAGCCCTTATCACCCCACATTTGTAACATTCATAACATCCAACCAGCGTTCCATCTCATCTCTGCCACCCTCCTAGAACGTGGAGCCCTTCCAGGCTCTCAGGACTTCTATTTTGTCTGGCCTTCCTTGACATCCTTAATATAGCCTGTTTGTCTCAAATGGAATGCTAAACACAGCCTCACAAATCGTGGGAAAGGCCTAACAAGAAAGCTCATGAGTGAAACTTATACAGTCAAACTAAAATCCCAGAAATACGTGAAAAAAAACCAAGGCATCAAATCAAAGGATTTGGTCACATTACTCATCTTCCCAAACAATGGCATACTAATATGCGAAATTATAAGACATGACGTCTGATAGCCTATGAGGGAATATACTAGAGAAACAGTCTCTGCATTTTGGATTTCAGCTAAGATTGTAATAATTAAATTATGAAAAGTTAGTAGTAGTAACACAAGGACATGAGAAAGAATGTTGAAGTTGCAGTAAACAGCATTTGCTGGTAAAAATAGCACTAAAGGTTACTATAGCAATAAGATCTTAGCGTTAATCAGTGTCTATGACTTCAGGCAATCAATAAGTGACTTTAAGTACAAACAACTTATGCATATGGTGTGATACAAATCAAGTAGTTTGTAGGCACGTGTGTGGAACTAAAACTTATAAATGTAGCTGAAAGTAGAGAATAAACGGACTGACTTTGCGTCATAATGTGTCTTCTCTGGGCCCTGCATGAATGTCTAACCCTTCAATTGTTTTATTCTGTGTTATTCTCTATTTTTTAGTGAAGAATTGTTATTTCTTTTTCTACATTTTTCTTGAAATTCTGATAATTTCTAAGTTGCAATAATTTGGAGGGATGAGTGTTCATTTTTTTTTTCCTAGTCCAATCAGGTCCCACCTTTCTTGGTAAACATTGTTTTAAACCAAGACAGGCTTAAAGTGCTTCTTAACTTTAAATATCAGACTAAAATTATTTAGGTGTTTCATCAGGGATTTACATGCTTGCCTCTCTTTTGAGATGACATATTAGCTTTGTCAAAGGGGGAATGAAAAATACTCCCCTTTTTCTATTACATATAAAATACTTCAGTTACGTAATAATTGAAATGGCTGCAATGTAGAAGAAAGCCTTCTAGGCTAACATCCTGAAAGATTCGTGATGTAGATTTAGCCATTTGTTCATGGCAGAATCTGGAGTACTGTTGACTGAGCAATGTACTGTTCAAAATATTACTCTTCAAGTGTCTGACAGAATTTCTTTGCTCTTCTGTACTGGAAACTACACTTATCACCAGAAAACTGCAGCTGAATTTTGCAAAGATGTACAGTTCACTTGATATTCGATGGTCCTTTCTCTGAAGTCACATCTGTGGTTCCAAGAAACAAATCACACAACAGCAGACAAATCCAAAGTTTCCATGTATGGCTTCCCCTACAGGCAGTTCTCTTGGTAAATATTCAAGCACAGATTGTTCATGTTTCATTACCGTGAGCATTAATAATTAGAGTTATAGGAAGGAAGCTGCTTTTCCCTTATCATGTTTTCTGCCTTTCCAATACTCATACCTCAGTCTCCAATGGAGGTAGCACCAGCTATTTTTCTTTTCTATTCCTTAGAGCCACTATTATGATGTAGATGCAAAGACTTCAGTGCTTTTCTATATGAGGTGTTACGAGAACAACTGAAGTCCTGCAACTGTGAGGTCTTTTGTTTCTGTTGCAAACAGCTGCGGGCTAAAATAATCTCAATTTTAGTGTGTCTGCATATTATTCGACATATCTAATGCCATGACATAGATGTGGGGTTACTACAAAGTAGCTATGGTGATAATCCTGCTCCTCATCTACTAGATATGAGAGCAGGAAAAATGTTCCTTTTATACCCATATCAGAGACTAGAACTCTCATCATTCTTTTCCCCTTTGGGATTTTGAAGCTGTCCTAGTTGTCTGCCTTTTAGTCTTTAGGGTGCCACAGAGGATGCAAAAACATACTTTGATGGAGAGAGTCATAAATATCACAACAAATTCCTACAAAGACATTTTTAGAAGAACCTGTAAGAGAAATAAAATTTTTTGAACAGGTGAACCATCATTACAAAGAAAATAAAAAGTAGGAGGTAGGTGTTTTATTAATGATACAGGTTTATGTGTTTCCTTTGTAAAAATAAGATACATANTTGGCTGTTGAAGTTTCCCCTCGCCAATCGCACATACCCATCCCCAGAAAGACATTAGGCAAGTGTTGCCCTGCAGTGAGACAACTTTCATGATCTCAATTACTCTCCATATATGCATTTACTGATGTTTTACAGTAGTTCAAGAACATTACCTGTACTGATTGATTCAATCCTTCCTTTGGTGATGGCAAGACATATAGTTATAGCCTGTTGGATTAGACCTGGCATATTAACCTTAGTACTTTGTCTTTGTGCACCCCTGAAGCAAAGGCCTTATTCCTCTGACCAAAGGCAACAATCAGTGACTAAACTTCAGAATGACTGGTCTCTTTTCTTATTCCTAATTTTAAACCACTAAACATGAGATGACCAGTTCACTTATTCTAATACATGTAAATTTTTAAATCTAATGAATCAAACATATAAATAAGTGGCATGGATTGTAATCCTATTAACACAAAACTATTGGGCTTGCACTCCTCTGAAGACTAACTGAAAAATGAAACAGGAGGGTTAGAGTAGGCTCTAATAGTAGGTTAGAGTAGAGTAGGATGAAATAAAACAAGGAGACAGTAATGTCTTTTGTCAGCTGCCTCTGTACCATGTGTTTGGCCAGGCTCTGAGCACAGGCTGGGGACATGGCCAAACATATAAGCCACCGCCGGTACCCCCCAGGTTGTACTCGTGCAGCTGTGTTCCTAAATTTGCAAAGAGCGACCAGGAGATGAGAGCTCGAGGGTATTGGCTTAGCCAAAAGCAGCAGGTACCTGCCCAAGTGCTCCTGCATTAGAATTCACTTGCACAAAGCCAAAGGAGTTGGTTCTGTCCAAATTAGTGATGGAGGTGAAGCCCAGAAACTGTTTAAATTGCTTAACATTTCCCCTTCCAGCTTAATTTCTGTGTAACTTTCCTCCATCCCTCTAGTTAAGTACTGGAGGGTGCACAGGCTTGTCCAGGAGGCTGCTTCGTCTCTGAGCTGCAGCACTTGATGCAGATTTCAAGCTCTGAACTGAGAAAATGTGTCACAGGTTTAGGAATTTGCAGTGCACTCAGTAAGTCCCAGGCAGAGGGTGATTTAAGAAGTTTCTCCTAGTTACAGCTTCCTGCAGGAGACTTACTTAGCAGCCATGTAATGTAAACACTGTCTTAGTTACACTGATAGCAAAATAATGAATATAAATGAAAATAAAATCACCATGGAAAAAATGTGTACCATGTACCCATCTACAACTGTAATTTTGAAGATTGTTTCCCTACTATATGTCTACAGTCTTTCTTCTAGTATTTTTAAACTCACTGGAAAAACTGGAAAGGAAAATTGCATATCCTTGGCTGAAAAAAATATTGATCTCTTATGTTCCACTACTTTCATAAGAAGCATGTGAAATTGAAATGAAGCAATTCTTTGAGCTCTGCAAACATAAAGTAGTTAGTTAGGTTCACCCATGTGTGAACGTAGACAAATTTTGAATTAATATAAGCATTTGCAAAACTCATAAATCATTTGAAGTCACATTTTTATTAGTCAACTTAACTGTTATTCCTGAACTCATAAACATAAGAAGTTTAAAATGAATTTATATACTAAATTGTACACTGAACATTGTGAAAGCTGGTGCAATATTACCTAGCTCTCTGCAACAAAACAGGAATGATTTAAGCCCCAGATTTTGCTAGGAGTGTAGTGTAGAAATTGAAAATAAAATATTTTTTTTTGTTTGCTCTAATGGTCATTATTGCACAAGTAGTAATTATAGCATGAATGGAAAGTTCTAATTAACTGCTGTCAAGGCAACCATTTATCCTGCTAAAATTTCAATGTATGGTCAGTTATTCAGTGAGGGTAAATTTTGTGATTTAACTGGAAAGATACTAAGTATCCTGAAATTCCTTTGAAGAACTTCAGCATTTTTCAAGATTGGCTTTTCCACATTTGAAGGACACTTTGCATTAAAAAGTAACAGCATATCTTAAAGGTGAAGGAAATATGTCAAAGAAAGAAAGCTATTCTATGAGCCAGTAATATAGTAATATTTGATATATAGATGAAAAACTGTATTTAGCAACACAAAACATTTTTTAAACATCCTCTTAGACATAATGCATGGAAAAGGCATCAGCCATGCTACATCACATAAACAAATATCTGATGTCCTTTGGTCACTTATTGTTTTATTTTATGACCCAGCAATGCTCCGAAGGAAGGTGTGAGACCCAAGATGAGCAAATCACAGAAGTATAAATACAGGTCTGGATGTAAAGTATGTTCATCATAAATTTTCTGATATCTTTAATTCCTTTATTTGCTCCCCCATGTGTAAATTAAAAGCAACAGAAGAAGTCCTTTCTTTCTTCTGGCATGTTTTACGGAAACAATATCTTCTGCTTACACAGCATTTGAATATGTAAGATGCCTAAATATTAACGTCATGAGAAAAGTGCAGGAATTTATACTGACAAAAACAGAACTGAATTGGTAGTTGTAAAACCCCAGGCTTTGAGCTCCTTGAAGGGGTTTTACTTTAAAAATATACAAGGCTCCAAGTAAAATATACTTTTACTGGTAAACTTTAGAAAAGAAGGAAACTAGCAAAAGTTAAAGGGGCAAACTTTTACTGGTAAACTTTAGAAAAGAAGGAAACTAGCAAAAGTTAAAGGGGCAACATTCAACCAAAATAAAGGATTCCACAAAGCATTGATTTAGCACATGCTAACCCCTACAACTCAGCAAAATCCAACCCATGCAATCCTAAGTGATCCAAAATATCAAGAAAGGAGAGTAGGAGAACAAGAAGTAAAGAAAGAGAGAGAGAGAGAGAGAGAGACAGAATTATGGGCTCAACCTGTAGATCCAGCTACAGAAGTCAAGGAAGATAGCAGAGCTTGAATAACATGAAGAGGACATGTCGCAGCTTTTAATTGCTTTGGCCCTCTGTGACAACACCCCCCTGCCCCCAGGGGGGACCTTTTGGCCCATTGGCCACCGTGGGACTCTAGGCCAAGGTGTGGGGCAGTGCTCCACTATGCCAGCCATTCTGGGGCTGGGTTAGGACCTTCAGAGTGGTGAGCAGTGCTCCTGAGCTGCTTTTTACTGACAGCTGCTCCAGGGCTGCCCAACTCTGCAACAGGGCTGCTCTCTACAACTACCTTAAAGGAGTTTGTAGTGAGGCAAGAGGTTGGTCTCTTCTCTCAGGATCCCAGTGACAGAATGAGAAGACACAGTCTTAGGCTACGTCAGGGGAGGATATTAAGAAAACTTTTTCATAGAATGATTTCCCATTGGAATGGGCTGCCCAGGGAGGTGGTGGATGTGTTTAAGGAAAGGTTGGGTGGTGTACTCAGTGACATGGTTTAGATGATGGGATAGTGTTGGGTAGGTTGATAAGTAAGGTAATAGGTTGGACTTGATGATCTCTATGGTCTTTTCCAACCTTGTTAATTCTGTGTGTAATTCCGTGTAAGGAGGCTCCAAGGGACTGGGGCATGGAACAGGTACCCCCTCACCTGTTCCTCCCCCTCCTCTCTACTCCCCATACACTTGAGTTAGTCTGAGCAATTATTAATACAATAACCCAGTGTCTCACAGAAATCGAGTCCACTGTGTTTATTACAAAATTTTTTGCAATACAGATGTGAAACACTGTTGGTCATCTACCAGTGTTATTATTTTACATTAGTGTATACGTTACTAAAATATATGCACACAAAAGGCACATTCTTCTTAGTTTTATTTTGTCTATTAAAAGTACATCTTTATTGGTTAGACATTTACAGTTTTGCTGAAGCTTATGCTATATGATTCTAACTGAAGAGTAACATGACTTTCCTTAACATTGTGCTAAGTATGATATCCAACAGACACAAGAGAATATTCACAGATTTATCTTTATCATACAAGGACTATAGAACAAATTGGTCAGGGTCATTTATGACTGTAGCTTCATAGACACACCAATAAACAGCAGGTATTGTTTTGTTGTGTTCTATACAATTCTGATCATTTAAGGCAGGTAACTAATTCATGAGTCACAAGTACATCAAGATTTGACACTGCGGAAAAGGTCTAATAATCACTCCATATAATGAGTGAATAAACCAAATACTAAGAGGCAGAGAAAACAGCTCCCTCTCATGATAAAATCACATAAGATAGTATAAAAGCATGCAAGAGAACTAAGTTATAGGCTTTTATTATTTTAATGTAAAGTAATACAAGAATAAGAAATGTCCAAGAATACTGCTGAAGAGGTCTCTGCAGCAGGTCAGAACTTTCTTCTGTTCCTTTAATATAGCTTTCACAATAGTGTCCGCTTCCTTCCTAGCCCTTCCTAGGGGTACTAGTGGTACACTTTCTCTAGCACAGGCTCTTCATATGAACTCATAACTCATTCCTTGATACTGAAATAATTTGTAAGGATTCAGTTCCTTCCACATGTCTACAACAGGAATCATCCACTCTTTCCACTGAGCCACATCAATCCACTTATTTTTTTCTTGTCTTCCCTGTTTTCACACTTCAGTTCTGAGCACAATGCTAAGTCTAGAAACATGCATTCCTCTGTAGGATCCTGCTGATCAAATGCTGCTGATCAAAGAGCGTACCCAGTTCTGACCTCTTCTGAGCTCTCACTAGAGTCTATTGAGAATTTTTGCCATAATAGCACAAGATGTACGTGAAACTAAGGGAAGAAATATATCAATTTAGGAAAGATGCAATTACAAAGATTTTTTTTTATATGGGACAAAGACCTTCTGCTGAGAATAAGAAGACCCAATCCCTCATCATCAGTCAGATTTTTTCCAATCCACTTAATTTAGATGATGGTATGGTACTGGGTAATAGGTTGATGATAGGTTAGGTAATAGGTAACAGTTTGGACTTGATGATCTCTATGGTCTTTTCCAACCTTGTTAGTTCTGTGATTCTGTGTGATTCTGTAATTGCTGCAATAATGTAAATTGACTCTCTCCTAGTTCCAGCTTTTCAACAGTGTCTCATACTTTTAGCCCTTCTTTTTGCCTCTGCTTCTCTCTGATTTCATACAAGTGTAGTTCTTTTTCACTTTGGAACAACTCAACCAGTGCATCTACTGCAGATTCTCTCTGAAGGCAAATCTGTAACCCTTTTTGGGGTTCCTGCCCCTGTTCAATGTCCAGCTCTGCACTGCTCCCTTTTTCTAATCTTATTTCCAGGGCTTCTACCTACTGTCAGTGACTCTTCTATGTCTTAAACATTACTTTACATTCATTTGTCTGATAGTATAATTCCTTTCACAAATTTTCTACACTTTGGAAAAGTAACCTCAGTTAAATTCTAGACTACATGGTGTGGAAAAAGAATAAACCCATTTTCTCTGCTCCAGGAATTTCCAAAATGGGTTTATTCTGGACAAGAGTGAGCTTAAGAAATAATTTAGAGGCTGCATACAGCCATCTTTCGGTAGAACGTTGTTTATCAATTTTTTTTAAGATCGCGAATTTTCACAACAATGTTAAGACATGCTTTATGAAAATCAAACTCCCTGTGTCTTGTAAAAGTACAAGTATTCTTTTATAAAACCACCTATAATTTCAATGTCAAACAACCCTTTGTGTATTTCTAAAAACTGACTTAAATTTAAATGTAAATTTAAATTCTATATGCATTGTCTGCAGTGTGTGTCTGTAAGTTTCTGAGAGTTGACAAACAATTTTTTATACTTTGTTAGTAGGCAAAAAAAAAAAGCCAATATTAAATACTTTATACATTATATTTCCTTTAAGTGTTTCTTTTTTTTACAATGTTTGTCTTTTAAATGCCATTGGTCTTCAATGTTGAGGGAGATCTATAGCAGTATTTGTAATTATTTCTCATTGTTAGTTTCATTCTGTATATTTTATCAAATAGAAATCTGCTCCCTTTTCAAGATTAAAGAGACAGAGTTATTATTTTACAAGGCATGCAAGATAATACTGTAAAGGTTGATTTGAGATTTTTAACTGAAGAGAGGTATATTTTTCCTTCTGCTCTGGATTACTATGGAAAGAATCATCATGCTGAAATATCACACCTCTGAGGTTACAAGCATGCCATAAAAAAAGAAGTGACGTGGAATACTGAACATCATAACATCATCATTGTCAATAATAAAACCAACCAACCAACCAAATGAATATATAAGTACGTAAGTTAGATAACTCTGAAGCCTCCCCAAAAGATCTCTTATATATTAAATTAATTAGAAAATGTCATCTTTTTATTCAATACTGCAAGAGCATCAGGGAGTCTGTATAGTCTACCTCTGTTTTTGTTTTCTGTTTTCTTGAGGTTTAACTGCAGTTAAACCGCAGTCTCTTTCATTTCTGTTACTGAAAAGGTGCATGTCATTTGTTCAGCTGCTCTTTCATTTGTTTAGAATACAGAACTACAAACCATATCCCTTGCCCTCTTCTAATCCTTCCTCCCCTGCCCATATCCAGCCCTTTGTCACCCAATGACTCTTGCTGGCTCTGTTGACTACTGCTTTGGCTTATATTCACAACAGCTCTTTGACTCTGCACCTCACAACAAGTTTTTCATCTCACCTTGCATTTCTCCCCTCTACATTCTACTTTCTTCAAATAAGAAGAGTAGAAAATAATGTTATTTTCTTTTTTTGTTCTTTGCATGTGGCTTCTTTCAAGTAATGTTTGATGATTAGAGCCCTCTTTATCACCTCATTCACACTTATCTGATCTTCATTCTTCTATGATGCCTTCTGGCATTTGAATCTCTAGGCTGAAAAAAACTAAGCAGCCTTACTATTGTCTTGCTATATATACATGTAACTAGACATGGGACTACACTAAGCTATGTGGCACTTTGAATTTAAGCCTTGATTAGTGTTTGCATTTGCTTTGTGTCTATCATATGCAGTTATAAATCCATTGAAGGTACAGTCTTTAGGTAAATCTCTTATCAAATGGGATAGAAACTTTTGAACAAGTGGCAAAGACTCAAATATACACTCCACTGAAGATAGACTGATACGGGTCATGCTGTCAGTAACCATGCTAGGCGTCTTTTAAGGCATCTTGTGAAACCTCAGCAAAGACCATTGGAGTGGCTTTCTAGAAAGTTTTAAAATTACAGATGTTATTTAATTTTTCAGTCTTGAATATAACGACAATGTCTGCAGTGACATCACAAAGAACCTCTGTATCATTCTGTAATACTTCAGTACACAACAGCCAGGACAGGTGAGAGAACTCCTGACAGGTTTCAACCAGGAGTGCCTTCACCATAGATCCAGAGGGAAAACTAAAAGTGTATGGATAGGGCACAGTGGCCTGTCCAGAGCCCACCGTGATTTATGGATTAGGCACTTGAGCGAGACATAATGACTTCATATTTAACAGTCCTCAGTGGACTTTTCGTCCCTGAATGTGCTCTGTTTTTTTGAGCCTCTGTTATTTTTTGAGAACGTGTTTAAATAAAGTAGAACCTCAAGGTTCAGCTTTTCTTCTTCTTTTCAAGAAATGTAATGAAAGGAAAAAAGTTATGGTCCATCAGTGTTTATGAGTAAATAACTGTTCTGCACTAGTGAAAAAGCTTGGTGAGTAATGAGAGTTTTAAATATATTTTTCAGAATAGCTCCAGCATGACAGAAAGANTCTTCTATGATGCCTTCTGGCATTTGAATCTCTAGGCTGAAAAAAACTAAGCAGCCTTACTATTGTCTTGCTATATATACATGTAACTAGACATGGGACTACACTAAGCTATGTGGCACTTTGAATTTAAGCCTTGATTAGTGTTTGCATTTGCTTTGTGTCTATCATATGCAGTTATAAATCCATTGAAGGTACAGTCTTTAGGTAAATCTCTTATCAAATGGGATAGAAACTTTTGAACAAGTGGCAAAGACTCAAATATACACTCCACTGAAGATAGACTGATACGGGTCATGCTGTCAGTAACCATGCTAGGCGTCTTTTAAGGCATCTTGTGAAACCTCAGCAAAGACCATTGGAGTGGCTTTCTAGAAAGTTTTAAAATTACAGATGTTATTTAATTTTTCAGTCTTGAATATAACGACAATGTCTGCAGTGACATCACAAAGAACCTCTGTATCATTCTGTAATACTTCAGTACACAACAGCCAGGACAGGTGAGAGAACTCCTGACAGGTTTCAACCAGGAGTGCCTTCACCATAGATCCAGAGGGAAAACTAAAAGTGTATGGATAGGGCACAGTGGCCTGTCCAGAGCCCACCGTGATTTATGGATTAGGCACTTGAGCGAGACATAATGACTTCATATTTAACAGTCCTCAGTGGACTTTTCGTCCCTGAATGTGCTCTGTTTTTTTGAGCCTCTGTTATTTTTTGAGAACGTGTTTAAATAAAGTAGAACCTCAAGGTTCAGCTTTTCTTCTTCTTTTCAAGAAATGTAATGAAAGGAAAAAAGTTATGGTCCATCAGTGTTTATGAGTAAATAACTGTTCTGCACTAGTGAAAAAGCTTGGTGAGTAATGAGAGTTTTAAATATATTTTTCAGAATAGCTCCAGCATGACAGAAAGATACAGCTGGAATACCCTTAGGCACTCATCCTCTTGAGATTCAAATATTTTATGTCTATATGTTTATAGACTTAGAACAAAGTACTCATTATATGAACTGTCAATGAAGAACACAGGAAGTGACCAAGATCTAAGGGTAAGTATAATCATTACCTAGTCATTTTTACACAGCTATTTAGCTTGTGATGTTGGTAATGACTGTTGTGTTTGCATTCATCAGTAGGCCGAGTCACTTCTGAATCAGAACAGACCTTGCACTCTACAGAATTGGGAGAGAAACATTTTGCAAGTATCAGTGAAATACAAAACTTACTGTAGCGTTAACATAGGTTTTCTTGCTTCAGTGATATAAAAAGTCATGAATGCTGTTTATAAACATGTTTTTAGGATGGCTTTTTCAAGTAAAAGTCTTGAAATTTTTTATTTGTAGTCAATATGAATATAACAGCTAAATGTGGCTCTTGAAACAGCAAAAATGTGCCATAACATTGTTCTTACTTCTTACTTAAGTCACTCAATAGTGCTTTTGTATCGTTATCATTGTGTTCAAAATGGATCCTTTGCATACATTATTATTTTTTGAGACTTCTTTAGACAACTATTAAGTATGTTCAGAAACAGGAATGATTTGAACTTTGGAAATACATTCTTTTTTGTGACTATTGTTGTGATACTAAAAAAGATATCAGACTGTATAATTTAACAGCTATCAGAAAATAAGAGTGACTATTTGCCCAGTTAATTTACTGCATGGTACAATAAGACAGACTATAGCTAAACTGTTATTTTCTCTTAAAGGTTGCACAAGTGGGTTCGGTTTTCCCTATTTATGAAAGAATTTTAGATTTACAGGTGATATTTCATTTGACATTTTTGAAGTCAATGCCAAACGGAAGCATTTCTCCACAAGGTAATTATCCCTATATTATGTAAATAAAATAAAATAAATAAAAAATTAAATAATCTCTTTTGTTATTAGCAGTTTAGGTGATTATTGAAGTGTATGTATGTGCTTGAGTCCTTGTAATTTTATATTTTTTAAACATCTTAAAATTAGGATAATCTGTACTTATAGGTACTTATATTTATGAAAAATATGTACATTGGATGGTAAAGTATAATAAATAATTGATTACAAATTACGTGATCATGTGTCACTCTAAAAACATGTCCCATGCAAAGCAAAAAAAGAATATTATATTTAATTCTGTGAAATATCTTTATTGTTAAAATATTCACATTTTGATTTCAGAAATCTAGATTATATTAATCTAATTCACTTATTTTGAAAACTGTTTATTTCTCTGAGTCTGCTGAGGACTCCTGATGGACTGATACTTTACAGAAGACTGAGCATAGCCTAATTTCAGGAGGAATATTCTACTTTGAGGTATTTAGTGTTTATTATTCGGGAATTCTGTATCAGAAAAACTAAGTTTTTTAACATTCTCATTCTATATCTTTTTAATAAAAAAATAAACCTCAAGTTGGTGGAGATTCTTTCTTCATTAGAATTTAAAGGCAGCAGCAGAAAAGGATTTTATTGAATAAACAAACTTTCAGAAACCTGATAAATATTGATTCTGTTAAAGTTGTACAGTTGTAATTGTACAACGGTTGTAACTGTAGACTGGTTTATGAAATGTTTTAGGGGAAAAAGTATCAGATTCTTTGAAATCATTACTATCATTGAACTATTTTGAAGTTTATGGTAACTTTTTTATCTGAGAGAAAAGCACAATCAACATCAAGAAAATTAACATGCATTTCTCTAAAATGTTCCTTTAAAAAACATTTATCCCTTACTTTTTCTCAGTCATCTTTACATCTAAATAAAGAAAAAGAAGAGGAGGAATGTGCTATTCTTCTAAAAATTATATGTATTTGAGATCATTCCTTCATCAATCTCTGGAGAAATCTGTTCAAATTCCGTTGTTAAAGTGATTTTCTTTAGCAGCTATGTGCTTTCCCCACTCCTATAATGTACAGGCTTTTAGTCAGAGCTTTCAGGCTTAACAAGACTGATTTCACTACATTAATGAAACCCGCCCAAGTGGTATGTTCTCTAGCATACACCACATTTATAAATGCATCACTTGGAAGGAGAAATCATAGCTAAATTTTAATAAAGAATTGCTTGAGACAGAAAATCTGAACTTAAATTTGAAGATTTTTTTTCTTGCATGTTGAGTTGTCTACAGCTATTTCCTTTAATTTTTCACCCAAGACTCACAAATATCTTTAATCTTATACACACATGCACAGTAGACTATATCCTTGTTTGTATATTATTTCTTCTGTATGTAGACAAATTGATTTGTAAGTATTTTATTGCAAAAAAATTTTTTTTTTGCAGTGAATGGTCACAGTGAATGGACTCAGATTCAGTATGGTGCAATGGAATAAAAAAAAATCCCAATCTATTTTTGTTCCAAGAACCACATTTTCAGAGAGATACTGCAGCTGGTAGCTGAATGTATGGTTATGAAGCTAGTTTGTGGGTTCAAAAAGCTGAATAAATATCATACATGAGGATGCTACAGTTTTATCGAATCTTGTTACCCCAATTTTTTTCATGTACCTCATCTCCAAGAAGGGCCAGATGTGGAAATCTAGGAAAAGGAGTTTAAGAAATAGAGCCTATAAAAGCTGATCTCTTTTCTAATACACCCCTGTAGAGGGGGTAAAGACTCCTGTGATGCTGCATCCAGACTGTTTGGGGTTTGATGTTCCCTGATGGGTCAATCTTCCAGTAATTTTCTGATTTTCAACAAATAACATTCTACTTTTCCTAGTTTAATGTGAATGGTGAGAAAAGATGTATTACTTTTAAGTCTAGAGCTTGCTAATTTCATTAAGTATCACCGGACAGTTCTATCATAAGGGATGATTCATATGCCCATTGTCTGATACTTCTGTTGGCCCCTTCCCAAGCTGAGGAGCTCTACAGTACTTAGTTTCATTCTAAAGGGGGGGACAGAAAAATGTTTTATGTATTTTATCACCTTTCAGTAGCTGGACTGATACTAAACTTCAAGACTGCTTAACTAAAGCTGGCATGATTTCATTGGAAAGTCAAACCAGAGACTGCAGTGTAAAGCTTCTCCAGCTGAACAAGCTCTCCATACCTCATGATCATCTGCTACAATGGAGTTCTTGATATTGCTCTCCAAAGCATTTCAAAATTGAAGTTTTATTTCTATAAGGAAGCATTTTTTATGGCAGTTTAGCTATTCTCTTTTCTAGATGTATTAAGCCTGAAAAATTGCTCTTACAAAATAAACTTTAAGCAAAACCCTTTCTGCTTCCTAGAAACTGATCTATATGTAGAGTCATGATTAGTACCTGATTTAAACCTCAATCCCTAAGAAAAGCTTCAGGCCACAATTGTGCCTTTGAGATGACTGTGTCAAGAGTTGTGAATTCCAGTGGTAACTGTTGGTGGAATTAATATAAATTTAGTATTTTTTTATGTGCTGGCACTGAGTAGGAGACTGTAAATCTGTAGCAGAAACATAGAACTGAGTCTTAATGTTCTTAATTCATTGTAAACAAATTGCTCTTTTTAGTTTCTATGTTCTAATTTTAGTTAATAGAAATCTGTCATGGATTTATCTGGTAACTTGTTAAATTAGCTGCTTTAATGTTTGTATAACTAAAAATGAGATAAGCCTGTTTTGATCCCAAAGAAGCATCATTCTTCTAGCAGGTATGTATGTTTTTAACTATCCAGGCTGAACATGACCTCGGAGCCTTGTGAGAATAGAAACAAACAAAAGTTAGGAGTATGAGAGCTAAAAATTATTTTGAGATCTTAATTGGGCTTTGATAAAATACTGCCTAAGTTGGCACCAAGATAAACATTCAGACAGCTAACTTTCTCACAGAATGTAATAATAAAAGGGGTCCTCACAGGGAGCGAAGCATCTGTCACAGAGACAAAGAAAAGATGGAGGAAAGAACAAGTGAGAGTCTCCTGAAATGAACTGCATGTATCTGTCTCATTTTTTCATTGCCAGTAACCTTGTCAATATGCTTGTCAATACATCTGTACGTTTATTTTGAAAGAGCATTGTAAATGTAATTTCTGGTGCCTAGATTTCTCACACCTTAAATGAGAAAGCAGTCAGACCTGTGAAACTCTGAAATCACAATCTGTCTCTGAAAACTATTTTTGTTGTTTATTTATTTTTTTAAAAAATTGCTTTGGAACTGAGAGTGAATCCTATAACAGAGAAAAATGTTCCCTAGGGTTAAACTGAAGAGAATACATGTATGCTGGGCAAATAGTTAGCTGAATGCTCTCCACAGAGATATGAAATCTGCCCCTGGTTAATTTTTTTAGTTAATATTTTGCAGATATAGCAAGCTGCCTGCAGAAGAGAGAGTCTCTCTTGTATTGTGGGGACTGCAGAGAAAGAGCAGAATCTTGCTGTATATCTGAAAAATATTTGAAGCCTGACAGGAGCATTCAAATGATCTTCACAGGTCTCCTCTTCCTCTTCCTCAGGACTACCTCTTATGAGTTGCTGTACATCATGGGCCCTCAACTCACACTTTAGTACTCCTCTGTTGAACACCCATAAAGTGAACTTGGCTAAAGCATAACTTGGATAAAACACATTTTCAAGTAAGACTTTCCAGGAAATAATCAAATCTTGTTTTGTCCCACTTGTTCTAGACATTGAAGTTGCAGCAGTTGTGGGAAGGGTGGGCTGTGCAGCTTTTCAGCTTCAGTTAGGCCTTTATTACAGAATGAGGTGCTGTACCTCAGAATGCTAGCACAAAGGAAGGAGTGACTTCCAAGTCTTCTGAAGTAAATATTCTTATTCGTTTACTAATAGTCACTTCTTGTCAGGTTCCAAGGAAACATCCAGACTGTAAATCCTCTAAATTAAATGGGATGATCATTCCAGACCTTCAATACACCTGGTGTTTAGACTGAAGAAATCTTTCACCCAATAGCTTGTCAGAATAAAATAAATTAAAAGATGCATCTGGAAATGTTTGCCTTTGTTTCCAGGCACTGAGGATTCAATGTTCCTAAGTGCACTGAGCACACCCAAGTAGCACTACATGAGTGGTGCCCCACTAGGTTCTTAACAAAAATAAGACTACTCACACTCAGCTTCCCCCAGAGAAAAATGTTTTGAATAAACGTGTTCTGAGGCAAAACTTTCATATTCTTTGCCATCTATTGTCAATCCTGCCCAGGACAGTGAGACAAATAGCAGCTTCTGCCATTTAATGGTATGTTTATAAAGCACACTCAATTTGAAAGATTAGAATTTGGAAATGATGACATTTATTGTAGAGGCTGTAGTAGCAACTTTTCTTGCTTTTTAGGAGGTAGTTTTTCTTCTTCAACTTTCTGAAAAATAGATTGCTGGGAACAAAAGTGTCTTTGTTTAGTACCTTGTTATGCTTCCAATGAAGTTAAGATTTGTCACTGCTCAATAGCAGTTGAAGCAATGGTAATTTTAGTGATAATTTGAAGTGTCAAAAACTGCTTGGAGGAAAGGTTGATGGAAATATTTTGCATTTGTTAAAGAGAATACTCTAATCACCTCCAAAATACCAAGACACTGGAAAATATGCCAGGAGAAACTTTCTGCAAGTCGTATTATGTTTGTATAATTTCCATGAAATAAAAGAACTGCCTTTCTTTCTGGGAATCCAGCAGCTCTTTCAGAACATTTAGAAAATAAAGCCACTAAAAAAAAACCAACCTATCCCAACCCAACCAACCAACCAACCAACCAACCAACCAACCAAAAACAACACAAAACCAAACAACCCAAACCATACAAAACCACAAACATGGCTAAACAAACAACCCAACAAAACCCAAAACAAAAGGAAAAAACCACACAAAAAAGCCAACCAAAAAAAAGCATCAGGAAGCAGAAAAGAAAGCAACAAAACATAAACCACTGTTGGACTGAGTCTTATTTTCACAAGATTTCAAGAACTCAATTAATTAAATATGCATATTCTTAAAAACTCTTGGAACCTTATCAACAGCAATATGCATATGGATTTCTTTATGCTAAGATTAACAAAGCAGTTAAGGTGCATCCAGTATTGAATACAGAGAAAAAGTCAATATATGATTTCAGAGAAATCATCCCCCAAAAAAGATAGTTGTGTGATATTTAGAATAACAAAAGTGGCATTTCAACTTCTGTAATGTGTTCAAAATGCAGGCAACTAAAAATAAAAGAGTGTGTAAATGAATGACATCCTCAGAAATGCAACAGTTGTAGACTGCAGTTGTTAACAGCTAGAACAGCACTCTTAAGGTGTACAGGAAGGCTGAAGGAGGTTTGGCATTTATAAAGATACAAGAAGGAGGTACTTCCTTTGTACTGAACATAAAATTTTTGACCTGGAGCTCAATTAAAAAGAATACTTGCTGTACAGGAGGCAGAGTAATTCAGCAGAGAATTTGTATGTCTGGACAAATTTCTTTATTCAGCACAAGGAGTGATAGTGAAAGATAAATAATGTTTCTCAATTTCTTTTGGGTTTTTTGTTTTGTTTTGTTTTTCTCCTACAAGATAATAACCTGAAGAGTTCTGTTCCATGGAACTCCAGAACTATAGGAACCATGATTTTCAACTATTTTTAAGGAAAGAAAAAAAATACATGATATGTATCCTAAACCAAAGGGTTTTAAATTATGGTCTGGATAAGATGTGAACAGAGCAACTAAAATAGAGCTTTGTCTCTGAGGTAAATGGACTGAAACAGATGGAAGAGAGAAAAGAGAACATTCCTAGAGGCACAATGTCTCTGTCAGCAGCTGTTACTGGGAGATAATGTGCAATGACAAGTGATGTATAGGAGGAAATCCAAATGACTATAGTCTTTTTCCATGGTCTACAAGAACAGATTCTTTTATACTTTTATCTTGTTTAAAGAAAAGACTCAATTTTACAATGGCCACTCAGATGGCAATTCTTTCATATTGGTATCAGACAAAAACCAAAATGGAAATTCGTGTTTCTCAACTCAGCTTAACTGTAGTTTTTCAAACCTTTGTAGTTAATTAATACATTATAGAAACATGAGCAAGACATATTCCTCTTTTGCTCTTTCAGGTTCTGGTCTTCAAAAATTGGGTATTATTGTAGCCTGCCTGAGAGGCGTAGGGGGTAGCATGAGAGAATCTAGCTTTTACGAGGAGCTGAGCAGCGAAATGAGGACAACCTTGAGAAACAACCTTGAAGAGCACCTGAGAATGCAGAGGAAAACACTCAGGAATGCGGCTGAATAACAACAATTAGAACTTACCCACATAACGAGTTAGAACTTTCCCATATATGATATAAACCAATAGAATGAGTGAAAAACAATTATGACCATGTCCTGGTTTGGATCCTAGGGGGTGTAACAGTGACAAGAAAAACCCAGTAGAAAGCCAACAAAAAAAAAAGACACACACCCACAAAAAAAATCCACAAGTTTCATTCTACACACACACAAACCGACAATAAAAATGCAAAGACAGAAGAATTAAGCTCTTCCCAGGCCAGTGGCTGGGGTGAGGAAAGAAGCTAGGATGGCTCTGGGTCCTTGCCAGAGTTTCCTGAAAAACACCAGAAAATTAAAGGACACAGGGAAATCCCCCCTCCCCCAGGGAAGTAAAGAATACCACAGCTGATAGAAGTATGTGGTCTTCAGCCCTTGCAGCTGCTGCTGCTGAAACGCCACGCCGCCTGTGCCAAGCTGAGCGGGGATGTTACTCCAATGGCTGACAAGCCTGAAAGAGAAAATGGCCTCCGCGATCACACTTTTTATGGGGAGTCAATCCCGTGCAATCTCGGAGTTCCTCCCAGGCGCAGGTCACCTCCGGATTGGGTGACCAGTGCCCAGGAACCACCCCCTGTGGGATTTCACCATGAGGCAAAATGGTGTCGCTCCTCTGCGGGCTTGAGGGTGAATGGGGGCTAACCATGGGCACCACGTCCGGTATCAGTATCGATGCGTCCCGTCATCGATACTGGGCTGCCCTCAACCTGTGCTAGTGGTAGCTGCTTGCTGCGGGGAGGCTCCCCGGCTGCGAGGGCCACTAACAGCTCTGTTTGGCGCTGCGCTCCATGCGCATGGGAAACCCACTGTGCATGCACACAGCACCGAGAGCAGTCTGAGCTGAGATCTGTTGGCGCTTGGCGGCCATTTACGTGCTGCCGCCAGTAATGCCGCGATTCCAGCAGCCACCAGCCACCCACGGCAGCTGAGCCGTGCCTGCAGGGTGGGCTGGGGGAGCACCGTGCCCACTGCGCCGTGTCAGAGGGGCCACGCCTGTGGCAGAGGAGCCACACCGAGAAAAAAAAACTGCCGGTGGCCAGCGGGGCACCCTGCTGCTGCCGCCCCATGGACCAGGGACAGATCACTGCCACAGCAGAGGGGCACTCCTGCCCACATGGGCTTGTGAGAAATGCCAGCATGGGATGATCCAGTTCCGTGTGGATTGGTGGGAAGTGCTGCGATGGGATGGTTCTGTCCTCCATGCACCGCCATTGCCATGGTAACCCATTTCCATACACATACAGAATATACAGTTTAAAACACCCCCATTCCCCCCCTCCCCTCCTAAAAGCCCTCAAAACCCCTCAAAAACCACCCAAAAGCCCCCTCCCCGTCCCCCAGGAGAGAGGAAAAAAAACAGGGAAGGGAAAAACAGGTTTTAGGTCCAGGAACTTTTGTTTTCACCTCATAACAGCCCACTAATAGTAATATAACACGATATTTTGTAAATGTATAAAAAGCAGTGCAATGTTCATTAAAATGCTTCTCCTGCATAAAGAATCTGGGTTTGTGTCGTTACTCTCTGCTGGAACAAAGCGACAGGTATTGCGATCCAAAAGTATGGTAATTATAAGACTTTGTGGTAATTTTTTACATATAGATTAAAATGGTATTATTTTAAGGCTGAATGAAGTTGTGGTAACATGTATTAAAAAAAAAGACTACAATAAGGTCTTGCGACATCTGCTGGAAATGTTCAAGACAATTCAATAATTCACCATGCTGTGAAATCTGGGAATGCTGTGGCTCCCTTAGCTTTGAGTTCCTCAAACAGTTAAATCAAGAATAAAAATTCTTCAGCTTATTGAAAAGTGTTCTAAACCCCTCTGTCAGTACTAATTTCTCAAAAGGTATTTAGACAGCTGACAGCTAAATGTGCAGATCTGTATTTTTCAGGAATATCTCAGTGTTATGTTCCTTAGCTAAAAATCCAGATATCCATCTAATTATTAAAAAAATTATTTCCTACATCTCAAAATTCCTACCATGAACAAAATTAATTTCTAAACCTTTTCTTAGGCTGGAGATGAAAGTGTTTCTTAGGATAAAAAGACAAACTCATGTTGTGTCCACTTACCTATTTAAAAGAGAAGAAAACTCCTTAAGGTAAATTAGGAGACTAGTAATGCTTAAGCAAGATTATATTGTTGGTTGGGCACCCAGAGCTCGCACAGTGAAGTTGATTACTTGACTGGCAGGTTGACTAAGGCAGGCAAAAGAGCAAGCTATGCAACTCTGTCCAGCAGCACAGGAATGTTCATGTCAGTATTTGCCTCTCATAAATTAATCCAGGATGTAACTGAAGAATACTCAATGAAAACTTTATGTATCTTGCCTTTTTGAGACAAAGAACATTGTGGTCCTTCACCTCAGACAGGTATTCAGCTCAAACACCTGTAATTAGGAAAAGTAAGGGTCCATGAAAGGGACAACAAATGGGACTGTTTCCTGATTTTGTTGTGCTTTCAAGTTTCACTGAGTATCAATACTATATACTTTCACTAATAGTACCTAAGCAGGGTATTAATTATGAAACAGCTGTTCATTATGCTAATGAGAAGGGTAGTCATGATTTCTTTTTTAAAATGAAAGGTAATTTTCTTCTCTTGATACAAAAGCCACTGGTAAGGTGCAGTGGAAAGACCTGACTTGATCAATTCCTAGGAGGCTGACATGGGTTCCAGTCTAAGAAAGCACTTTAGGCCAGTGCAAATGCTATGGCAGTTTCCTTTTTGCGTGTTCTTTAATTTAATTATACATATTTAATTTAATATATAATGTGCAAAATTTAATTTAATTATACTTACTAGTCATGCAAAAAGTTCTCAGCAATGTTTTGCCAACTTCTTTTGTAAACTGTGGGATGAATAGAGAAAAGCAACACTTATGGTTGCAATCCTTGGAATGATTTGGTTCAGACGAGCCTATATTTAACATCCTTACCTTACTGGGAAGAGAAACTGTATCTCATGTGCCAGCTGCATAGGGTTCCTTGGCTGTGGAAAGTAAGGAGGAATGGAAATGCTGACCATATACTAGGTATAAGCTTTACATCCATTTCTTCTCTTACTGCTTTTCAATCCTGTACTAGAGATTGGTGAAAGTTCAGGGCATTTTAAGAATTTGATGAATTTATATAATACCTGGAAAAGCAGACATCAGTGGTCTCAGGGAATTTTCAGAGACATGTTCTATTTGTATAACAAATATTGAATAGCAAAAATATTTCACGGAGCTCTTGGGATACTATGAATACATTTTAAACAAAATTAGTCTGCTGCATTTCTATTACTGAATTCCACATAGTGTACCTGACAGCTGCAAGCATACTATTATCCCTTATGTTTTTGTACTTGAGAGAGAAAAGAAAAATAATAATTCTATCTATCTATCTATCTATCTATCTATCTATCTATCTATCTATCTATCTATCTATCTATCTATCTATCTATCTACCTATCTATCGAAAGTACTGATTGTCAATCAGCATCATTAAGAAATATAAAAATATATATGTTGTGTGCTACAATAAAATATGAACGTAAGTTAGGTGCTGCTTGCACAACAGAAAACTATGCATTGTACACAACCAATGAAACTATTTTGGCCGTACTTGAGATCATAGTACAGCTTACCTGTTACACCCTTGAAAATTTTTGATGCACAGAATTAACAATTATTTTTTCATCTCAGCAACCAATTTACTAGAATATTATTTCTAAAGATGTAGCTATTAAAATATGATACTATACCAAGCATTCAAAATCACAGTATACATAAATCATGTAATACTTAGAGAAATCACAACTTCCCTTCATTCATTTTCTCTGCTTACTTGTGCTATGTGTAAATGGCAAATAGGTGACTTGTTCCATTGGATTGCATCCAGGATTCAGAACAAAGGAAAGCTGTGAGGAGCCTTTTTTGTTGTGACTGCTGTGACCCAAACAAATTTGCTAGTAGCTGTAATATGTTATTTGGGTTCATAAACCCAAGGAATTCTGAATTTTCCACATGAAGTGACAAGAAGATTTACAGAGTCACAGAATATGCTGAATTGGAATGGACCCACAAGGATAATTGAGTCCAACTCCTAGCCCTTAACAGGACCATCAGCAGGAGTCACACCATTTGCCTGAGAACATTCTTCAAACTCTTCTTGAACACTCTTAGGTTTAGTCTGTGACCACTTCCCTGGAGAACCTGTTCCAGTGCCCAACCACCCTCTCGGTGAAGAACCTTTTTCTAATATCCAACCTAGACATCCCCTGACACAACTTCATGCCATTTCCTCAGATTCTGTCAGTGGCCATCACAGAGAAGAAATCAGCACCCGCCCCTCCTCTTCCCCTCACAAGGAAGTTTAACTGCAGTGAGGTCTCTCCTCAGTCTCCTCTTCTGCAGGCTGAACTGACCAAGTGACCTTAGCAGCTCCTCTCATGGCTTCCCCTCAAGGCCCTTCACCATTTTCATTACCCTCCTTTGGACACTCCAATAGCTTAATACCATTCCTATGTAGTAGTGCTTAAACCTGCTCACAGTATTCAAGGTGAGGCCACACTAGTGCAGAGCAGAGTCGGACAATCACCTCCCTCGACCAGCTTTGCATGATGCCTCCCAGGACACGGTTGGCCCTCCTGGCTGCCAGGGCTGCTGACTCATATTTGACTTGCCACAATCCTCTTCAATCGCCCACTACCCCCAGGTCCTTTCCTGTGGCACTGCTTTTGAGGGAGTCACAGACTTAAGATACCTATAAATAACAAAAAAACCTCATTTTATTTGTGTATCCATTTATTCTACATGAAGAATGCTATACTTATCTAGCTAATACCAAAATCTTTCTTTTAAAATTAGATATCCAGCTCACATTTTGATGCTTACAAATGATCCATAAATTTGTGATGAGTTTGCATAAGTACTTTTCTCAAATGAATCAAGTCCTTGACTGAGATATTTTAATTGCTATAATTTGAATAACTAATTCCAGGTTCTGAAAATTAGTTGAAGGTAGTATGTGATTAACTGCTGTTAATGAAATCATTACCTGATCAAGTAACATTTAATTCTTGGAACTGATTATCCCTAAATGCAAATTAAATTAATTTGAATTTTCAATTTTTTTCTTGGATTAATACTACATTTTTAAATGTTCTGCAACTACTTCTATGCAACATACTTTGCCATTTTAATTTTTACAGCAATTTTTTAAGTTTATATTCTAACATGAAATCAGGTAAATTCTGCTCCAAAAAAGTAGTCTCCGTTTACAAGCAAAATCGTTTTTGCTCAATACATTTATCTAAGAAATTTAAAATAATTTTTAATGAAGTGGGAGTTAATGATTATGCTAACAATTAGTTAAATTGCTTCAGACTATAGGAAAACCTATATATATATATCCTAGTGGCAGGATATAGGTTATTGATGAAAGAAGTTTATGATGTTGTGGGGTTCATTTGTCTTGTTTAAGCAACTGCTGGTCTATTTTCATCACTTCTAGACTATTATTTAGTTCTAATGTAAAGAATGTTAAGAAATAAAAGTGATGAAGCTATGCACAGGACACTGACAACTTTGAAACTAGGGGAGTCATTACCCAATAAAATATTAAAAATGATGAATGTTGACTTTTATGTTACCTGTTACTATGTAGGGTACAATATTCTTAATTTAGATCCTCCTGCTGTCACCACAAACTTTCTACAACTGTTTATTGACATACAGATCTCTTTCAAAAGCATTCTTAAATTAAATGGACAAGACAAAAAAAACAGTGCAAGTGTCTCGATTTGAGACAGTGAGACGGGCTACCTATCAACAGTGGACAGAGAGCTCGTTAGAAGATGTAACAAGATTTATTAAAAATAAAAATATGAATGAAAAATGTATACATTTAAATGTAGCACCAGCCACAGGGAATGAAACAAGAACAACAAAGGAAAACTGAAAACCACGTCCCCCAACCTGACCCTAAAAATTCAAAACGCCCGGGACCCAGATCCCACCCCAGCCAACAATACCCCAAACTCTAAAACAAAACAAAACAATTATTAAAACTGTAAAAAAAGGACCCAAGCAACAAGGCAGTGTGCACGATATGCTGCTGCCGCATGTCACAGGGGATCAGGGACTTGCAGCAATCTTCTGCCATGGGAACACAGAGCAGCTGAAAAGGCAGGGAGGTCCAGGAACACCAGAGCACAGGAAAATGGCAGCAAGACTCAGGGGCAATCCCTCAGCTAGGACTGGGATGCAAAGAGTTTCACAGGAACAGCTGAACCCGGTGTGGTGAAGCTCCTCTAGGGGTAGTCCAAGGAAATAAGAGAGTGATCGCCAGACCCATCGAACTTTAAAAAACCCTCCACTCCTGCCCCATGCTGTTCCCTCTCTGCCCATTAGGGNTATCTATCTATCTACCTATCTATCGAAAGTACTGATTGTCAATCAGCATCATTAAGAAATATAAAAATATATATGTTGTGTGCTACAATAAAATATGAACGTAAGTTAGGTGCTGCTTGCACAACAGAAAACTATGCATTGTACACAACCAATGAAACTATTTTGGCCGTACTTGAGATCATAGTACAGCTTACCTGTTACACCCTTGAAAATTTTTGATGCACAGAATTAACAATTATTTTTTCATCTCAGCAACCAATTTACTAGAATATTATTTCTAAAGATGTAGCTATTAAAATATGATACTATACCAAGCATTCAAAATCACAGTATACATAAATCATGTAATACTTAGAGAAATCACAACTTCCCTTCATTCATTTTCTCTGCTTACTTGTGCTATGTGTAAATGGCAAATAGGTGACTTGTTCCATTGGATTGCATCCAGGATTCAGAACAAAGGAAAGCTGTGAGGAGCCTTTTTTGTTGTGACTGCTGTGACCCAAACAAATTTGCTAGTAGCTGTAATATGTTATTTGGGTTCATAAACCCAAGGAATTCTGAATTTTCCACATGAAGTGACAAGAAGATTTACAGAGTCACAGAATATGCTGAATTGGAATGGACCCACAAGGATAATTGAGTCCAACTCCTAGCCCTTAACAGGACCATCAGCAGGAGTCACACCATTTGCCTGAGAACATTCTTCAAACTCTTCTTGAACACTCTTAGGTTTAGTCTGTGACCACTTCCCTGGAGAACCTGTTCCAGTGCCCAACCACCCTCTCGGTGAAGAACCTTTTTCTAATATCCAACCTAGACATCCCCTGACACAACTTCATGCCATTTCCTCAGATTCTGTCAGTGGCCATCACAGAGAAGAAATCAGCACCCGCCCCTCCTCTTCCCCTCACAAGGAAGTTTAACTGCAGTGAGGTCTCTCCTCAGTCTCCTCTTCTGCAGGCTGAACTGACCAAGTGACCTTAGCAGCTCCTCTCATGGCTTCCCCTCAAGGCCCTTCACCATTTTCATTACCCTCCTTTGGACACTCCAATAGCTTAATACCATTCCTATGTAGTAGTGCTTAAACCTGCTCACAGTATTCAAGGTGAGGCCACACTAGTGCAGAGCAGAGTCGGACAATCACCTCCCTCGACCAGCTTTGCATGATGCCTCCCAGGACACGGTTGGCCCTCCTGGCTGCCAGGGCTGCTGACTCATATTTGACTTGCCACAATCCTCTTCAATCGCCCACTACCCCCAGGTCCTTTCCTGTGGCACTGCTTTTGAGGGAGTCACAGACTTAAGATACCTATAAATAACAAAAAAACCTCATTTTATTTGTGTATCCATTTATTCTACATGAAGAATGCTATACTTATCTAGCTAATACCAAAATCTTTCTTTTAAAATTAGATATCCAGCTCACATTTTGATGCTTACAAATGATCCATAAATTTGTGATGAGTTTGCATAAGTACTTTTCTCAAATGAATCAAGTCCTTGACTGAGATATTTTAATTGCTATAATTTGAATAACTAATTCCAGGTTCTGAAAATTAGTTGAAGGTAGTATGTGATTAACTGCTGTTAATGAAATCATTACCTGATCAAGTAACATTTAATTCTTGGAACTGATTATCCCTAAATGCAAATTAAATTAATTTGAATTTTCAATTTTTTTCTTGGATTAATACTACATTTTTAAATGTTCTGCAACTACTTCTATGCAACATACTTTGCCATTTTAATTTTTACAGCAATTTTTTAAGTTTATATTCTAACATGAAATCAGGTAAATTCTGCTCCAAAAAAGTAGTCTCCGTTTACAAGCAAAATCGTTTTTGCTCAATACATTTATCTAAGAAATTTAAAATAATTTTTAATGAAGTGGGAGTTAATGATTATGCTAACAATTAGTTAAATTGCTTCAGACTATAGGAAAACCTATATATATATATCCTAGTGGCAGGATATAGGTTATTGATGAAAGAAGTTTATGATGTTGTGGGGTTCATTTGTCTTGTTTAAGCAACTGCTGGTCTATTTTCATCACTTCTAGACTATTATTTAGTTCTAATGTAAAGAATGTTAAGAAATAAAAGTGATGAAGCTATGCACAGGACACTGACAACTTTGAAACTAGGGGAGTCATTACCCAATAAAATATTAAAAATGATGAATGTTGACTTTTATGTTACCTGTTACTATGTAGGGTACAATATTCTTAATTTAGATCCTCCTGCTGTCACCACAAACTTTCTACAACTGTTTATTGACATACAGATCTCTTTCAAAAGCATTCTTAAATTAAATGGACAAGACAAAAAAAACAGTGCAAGTGTCTCGATTTGAGACAGTGAGACGGGCTACCTATCAACAGTGGACAGAGAGCTCGTTAGAAGATGTAACAAGATTTATTAAAAATAAAAATATGAATGAAAAATGTATACATTTAAATGTAGCACCAGCCACAGGGAATGAAACAAGAACAACAAAGGAAAACTGAAAACCACGTCCCCCAACCTGACCCTAAAAATTCAAAACGCCCGGGACCCAGATCCCACCCCAGCCAACAATACCCCAAACTCTAAAACAAAACAAAACAATTATTAAAACTGTAAAAAAAGGACCCAAGCAACAAGGCAGTGTGCACGATATGCTGCTGCCGCATGTCACAGGGGATCAGGGACTTGCAGCAATCTTCTGCCATGGGAACACAGAGCAGCTGAAAAGGCAGGGAGGTCCAGGAACACCAGAGCACAGGAAAATGGCAGCAAGACTCAGGGGCAATCCCTCAGCTAGGACTGGGATGCAAAGAGTTTCACAGGAACAGCTGAACCCGGTGTGGTGAAGCTCCTCTAGGGGTAGTCCAAGGAAATAAGAGAGTGATCGCCAGACCCATCGAACTTTAAAAAACCCTCNATCGCCAGACCCATCGAACTTTAAAAAACCCTCCACTCCTGCCCCATGCTGTTCCCTCTCTGCCCATTAGGGAAGCAGCTCTGAGCCATCAGTCTTGTCTCCCTCCCACTGGCTTACATCATCACCATGGCAGCCCCCAGCCACCATCCACGTGGCAGAACTTGGGTGTCCACCGGGCCCATGCGGTGCAGGCATGGCAGAAATACGCATGGCTGTGCTGCTGGCTCTGCAGCCCAGGCAACTGGGAGCAGATGCACATGTGCCAATGTTGTGTGTGCCGATCTCGCATCTGCCGCTGCCGCCACCACTGCCTGCCACGCTGCAGTCTCAGCTCTGGCCCAAGCTCTGCCTGCCACTGCGCCATGCTGTGCCTGCTGCGCCATGGTACCAGCTCTGCCCCTGGCTCTGCCCACCGCCGCACAGCGCCCACTGCCTGGGATCGCACTCAGCCAGCACCTCTCCTCCTGCCCCTTGAATTCACTCCAGGAAAGAAAATGGGAAAGAATCAAAAACAGGTTATATACATATTAGAAATCTTTTTCCTGGGTACTTAAACGATGACAGAAAGGAAAGCCTCTTTTATACAGTGACATACTTTCCCTTTTCTTCCTTGGAAATTTATCAGTTCTCATCTGATACATTTGATTCAATCTACTTTTAAAAATAATTTTCCTTGCACTGATATGCCCTAATAATCTTTACCTCTATAAAGTCACCTGAAGACAATAAACTATGAGCTAAAGTTTTAGATTAAAAAATTACAAAAAAATATAGCTCTTAATTCAAAAGTAGACAAGCTTTTGAAATCTAAACAAGCAATATGGTGAAATATATACATTAGAGTAATTCTAGAAAGTACAAAAAATGTAATAATGTACTCTATATTTCTTCTTTCATGGAGATCTCGATTTGGGGATCACATGCAATCTCCTATGATGTGTTTCTATGGTGCCTTGATACTCACAGACACTCACTCAATTAATTTCCTGGCTGCCTGTTATTTTCATTCCCAGTCTGGCATCTAAAATATAATAATAGACCTACCTACAATGGTGTTTTTATTTTATAACCATGTTTTTGTCAATATGTACCAAAAATACGAGCAGAAAGAGAGAAAGAAACCCTGTTTTGAAAAGGAGACTGCTTATTTCTAGGCTCAAAGAACTGAAAACATCCACAGAAGCAAAATTAATTCTAGCAGTGATAATGACAGAAAACAGTATACATTTTTTATCTCCACTGGGCAAAGAGAATATCAGTACTAGCCCTGTTGAAACAATTTCTCATATGAAGGTAGTTTTATCACAGGGGACGAAAACCATCGTTGCATTATTTGGCTTTTGCAAATGAGCAACCTACAGAGATTCTGCGACAGTAATAGCACACAGCGACTTTACCAAATTTTCTACATCAATATGACAGTAATCATGCAATATTTCTGCAGAAGAAGGTATTCAGGAATACAGATCATTATACTGCAGACACCTGTCTTCTCCATAAATAAGATGGGCAAGCCTATTTCAGGTGCCCATCTGCACAGATATTCTGTAACATACCCAATATGAATTTTAAGAGATGGAGTGGAAATCAGACAGTGTACCTTGACCATTAAATTTATGAGAAAGATATATTGTTTTCTCCTAGAATGATTTCTAATTATGTAGATAAACTTCTGCATAAATGCCTGCACTATTCTTCTCTAAACAAGGTGTAAATATGCAAAAACTAAATCAATTACCTTTTACTTTCCGATACTTTTCATCTCACATTTAGTTTTGAGCTGGGATATTGTTAGGGGTACTTTCATTAGGATGCTCAAAAGTTTTGTCAGACTTAAAGAAAAAAGAATCTGCTCTTTTACTGATTGACAGGAGAGGGTTATGCTGTATGGTCTGCATAAGCATAAATCTTAAATGAATGTGCTGGACACAAGATACGTACTGATTTTACCATTTACCATTGCCGCAAAACAGCAAAGTGATTAAGTGATAGTTCAGTATGCTAAGATATCCATTAAGTAAAATGATTCAGAAAAAGTGGTGTTCATTGTGGTTTGGTATCATGTTAACATTTTCTTGACAAATCTATATCTCTACGTTCTTGCTTGCTGTAGCATCAGACATCCAAGAACTGCAAGAGTTCCTTAAAACAGGTTCTCCTTTTGACATTTTTATTACTTATATTACTATGCTCTGGTTATAAGGGATTAGTTTCAGGTTAAAGTATTATGCAATGAGAATAAGACTGGAAGAACCTAGGCAATACTTCCAGATTCATTCTGAAAATTAGTCAGTAAGGTTCTTCCAACATTAGTAAATTCTAAGAGCATATATCTTTCCTGGATAATAAGAACTTCCCAGTCTGGCAAAGATTGGCCAGCAGCAGAGCATACTCATTTCTGTAAGAGGAAATGTACTAGAGATTTCATAAAGAACACATGGAAAAGAGACAATATAAGCCTTGCTGTAAGTGTGTGTTAGATGTGTCAGTATTTTCTTATCTACCACATATGATGTCAGTTAGACTGTATAGTTTCTGGGAATACAATCTTCTTGCAAGGCATTAACGTGAGCTAATCCTTCTCATATGGAGCAACTAGTCAGTATGATACATAAATGACTAATAAGTGCAAGAGTAGGACAAGATGAATGTGTTAAGTTAGCACTGTATCAATCACTAACTCTTGACAAAGTTTGAAATAATATTTTTCCAAAGCAAATTTTATGTGCAAAAAATAATGAGACTCTCTAAACCAAGATTCCTCAGGGAACATTCTGTCTCAGCCCTAACAATACGTAAAAAATCCAGAAAACCCAGTTGCAGAAAGGGAGCTAGTTGAGAGCTGTATCACTGGAATGTGTGTATATGATACTGTTTTTTCCAGGTGTGTGAAGTTGCATCTTTTGACATGAAAAGAGAGATAATTAGATATTATACCTGTTTGTCTCATCTGTCCCTGTGTGTTGGCACTGAATTTCTCATTTAGCATCATTCTAGAGAATCTATCATTTTATAATAGCACTGTTCAAATGGTGGATGCCTGCAATTGAAGAGTTATTAATACATAAATAATTTCATGACATAAATCTTTACAGTACTGTACACTGGATATGTATACATCCTTCACTGTCAATGCAAGTATTCTCTGAGTCTCACATGCACAGTTATGGAATTATACAACAATATTATAATGCAGGAAGAAGTTAAAATCATAAACTTTCCAGGAAGTTTATGTAAAATACATACATCTTTTCTAGCTTTACCTATATTTTCTACTTTTCTTAAGCCCCAAACCTTTTTCAACCCAAACTCACAGTTTTAGAAGTGTTCTTCATCTTATTCCATTTTCAGGCTGTTGCAAAATAGGGATGCTGACAGTTGTAGTGACTCTCTGTGGCTTGAAACCAAAAGGCTTCAGCAGTGTTAAACATGAATTTGCATTTTGGAACCAATATGCTTTCTAGATCACAAGCATCACTTAAATTTGCTCCCTTCAGCCTCTGATTTTGGGAAATCCATTGAAGAATACTGCAGCTTAATAACTGCAGCAAAAACCCGAAGCTATTCCCAGTTCTGCTTTATGGTAAGCTCTGTGAACTATTTAAACTCTGAGGTGTTTGGTTTTTTTTACCTTTTCCACCCTTTTTATTTTTATTTAAGAATTAAAATAAAATTAAAGAAAATTACATACCTGTGAATTTATTTATGACCTCCTAAACTCCCTAGAGGAGTAATTGGCAAACCTTATGGTTGTTTTCATACAGGAGACCTGATAGGGTTATCTCAAAGATTTTCCTAACCTTCAGATCTATGAATATATGGATAATTTTGTGCTTTACTGAAATAACAATGCTTAATTCATTAACATTAGTGAGCCCAATTGAGAAGACCAGTATAGCAGTGAGCAAGAAACACAACCCAGGATCTCAGTCACTGTAAACTGATGTTGATTAATTCAGGACACTGGTCCCTCGGGGACACTGTTTCTAGGTAGCCCAGAATTCTCTGTGTGCGTATATTTGTGGAATAGAGTGGATATAATCAAAGAGGTAACTCTAGATTTATGGTGGGAGAAGCAAGAGGAAAAGATGTTCCTTTCTATAAGCAGGAATACAGGTGAAAAATTAATGACATCTAAATTATTTATTTATTATACTTTTATCTCTTTTCTGTGCAGGTTTTGTCCATATACAGGCCTTTATTTTCTCCATATTCATTATTCACTGTACTATTTTTCTGAGCGATTTTTGCTCTGAAGATTGTCTGTTAGTTTATTGGAAGCACTCATTATTCAAAATTTATGCTGTTCATCTTCAGTAAGTGTCACCTAGTATATTTTTACTTCTTTGCTTGCTGATTGGTTGAGCATAATTCTTGGATTTACAATGTGAATCATGAATTGGAAACTTGTTCCCAAGTTTATTATTAAATATCATTTATTTGTTGTTCTGTTAATAAATACAGAAAATATTGTGAGACCCATGAAAATCTCAAAAAAGGGTGCAGTCATTTACTTGATATATTTTATCACTGAAGTTACATATGTGTGAAGACATTTTATTTACACTCTGAAAAGCTCTGTGTTTATCAAATTTATTTATAGAGTTGCTTGTCCAATTCTATTCTTAATTTCTTGTCATCACTTGGAAGATTGTCAGTAATAAAGGAAATTATATACATTGCCCATTTGGCTTGGTGTTTTACCTCTGGACAACATAGGAGTTTTCTGAAGGTGAAGGAAGCCTGTATTAGCAAGCATACCACAAACAATCCTTTAAACTCTATTCCCTAATACACGTTGCTTAGTGCCAAAGTCTGATTTTCCTTACTTATATGAAATTTAAATGGAAACTCTGACTGAAACTACTGAAGACAGTTCTGAAATTTTCAACAACTGTCAGAGAAGCAAACTGTAAGTCTGTGTGGAAAAAAAGTAAGTAGAAAAGAAGTATTGAAGCTACCTGTTCTGGTAGAGTTCATAATCACCAGAATTAAATGTTTTGCTTTAATCTTCTCTTATGATATCCTTCAAAAATATTTCTTGTGGAACAGCTTGATTTCTATGGTTTCTCTCTACCATATCCATCAACATTTTTGTAATGTTCTTTTGTTATATGACATAACTGATGTCCCAAACTGAATTAAACCCAAAAGTTTTCTCATTCGAAGTCCTTTTCTGAAGTCATTATCCCTGACTGCACATGTCAGATTGCTCTCTCAGCATTTATACTGTGCCAGTTTCTCCTCAGCACTGTTTCATTTCAGCGAGTCAGGAAAAGCATTGGATTCGTGGGCTCTTACCTCTCAGTTCTGAGTACTCAATAGATGTGGTACTAGCCTTTGGAAAAACATGAAAAATTGTATTAGCTGCGTAATAATATATAATTTACGTATGTTTTGTGATCTTTGGCGATGAAATCATTAAAATTGGGATAACTGTATCTCCTATAGTGTACTATTTTTATTGTTGTGCGGTGGTACTGGAAATAGACACTGATTTCTTGAATAGTCTGAAGCTCTTTTTGTGCAAATGATGAATAAAATGTCTAATAGCTTTGTCTATGTTGACATGTGGCAAATACTTCTTGCAAGCTCCTGTTTGATCTTTCCTTTAAGACTATAAAAATACAATTCACTTTTATATGCCCACACACTGTAAACTTAGGGAGGGAATTCTCTGAGGAAAAAGCTGCCATTAATGATATCTGTGAATCAGCACTAAAAGGCTTGGGCCAGCATGGCATATTCTATTACTATACTTATGATCTCCAGTAGCAAACCAGAATGAGGAAAAATTCCTGCTTTAGCAAAAAATCAGCAGCCATTTCTTCATGTCTTATTTTTTTAGGTATTTCTGAAGATTTTGGGAGAATCTGGTTTTATGTTTAAGGTGACTGAAGTCTCTGGTGAGTGTGTATATACTTATCAGTGCCAAAGTCTAATTTTCCTTACTTATATGAAATTTAAATGGAAACTCTGACTGAAACTACTGAAGACAGTTCTGAAATTTTCAACAACTGTCAGAGAAGCAAACTGTAAGTCTGTGTGGAAAAAAAGTAAGTAGAAAAGAAGTATTGAAGCTACCTGTTCTGGTAGAGTTCATAATCACCAGAATTAAATTAAATTATCAACCTTAAGTCATCTCACTGCAAGTAGTTGTGTAAATTATGTACAGAGATGTCTCCTAGGTAGGTCTAACTGTAGGTGTATTATAACAGGAAGAAGTCAGTTGCACAGTAACAGTAACGTTCATCCTAGAGCAATGCATCAACTTCAGAAAGTCTTCTCAGCATAAACCTTGTTTTTTTGAGTCACAAGCTGTTAGAAAGATGTGGAAAGTACTGAAAAATTGCCATCATCTAAAAATATGTAACATATTGAAGAAAATATTTTTATTCTATTATTTTTATCCTTTAAATTCTTTATGAAATTTACAATATATTTAATGTAAGTATATTACAGAAGTATACTAACTCTAATTAATCTTATCAAATGGAATTCATTAAGATGAAAAACCTTGCAATTACAAGTGTTTTCTCAGACTGTACCCAGGAATTCACTGATACCTATGGCTGCATTTGGCATGATCC
>VYZS01026480.1:0-11442 GCA_013400695.1 Neodrepanis coruscans | reverse complement strand
ATATATATACAATTAATATATATATGTAACTATATCTATATATAGAGAGATATGAATGAGAGAAACACAGAACAATATTTCTCAAAAAAAACACTGAGAAAACTCGAAGTGAATGAAAAGAAACACTCTCCCCCATTGGGGTTGACTTATAAGTCTCTAACCAGTTCGATGGTCATGAGAAGGTGGTGGCTGCCAAATGGTGGGTGGCAGTACAGGTCTCCCTCGTGAGCAGATGCAGTGGGGAAGGAGGAAAGTGATCTCACTAGCTTGCCCTGGCCTACAGCAATGCTCAGCCATGCACACCCCCATACGCACAGCTTCCCCCAGTCTCCCAACACTGCATTGGCAATGGAAAAATTCTCTCACAAATAAAAAAAAAAAAGAAAAAAAGCATCTAACCCATAACACTTGCCCACAGCAGGGGGGTTGGAACCAGATGATCTTTAAGGTCCCTTCCAATCCAAACTATTCTATAATTCTATGATTATAACTTGATGGGATCACTGGACCCCCATTCATTTTTACCCTATAAGGCTCTACTTAATGCTCCAGCCCACAGGAAATTTAATTTTGTACTAGAGTTTGAGGATCCCATTATGGTCACTCAGTGGTAGGGTGTTTGTGAGCTGATGCCAGTCAGTAACTCACACCTTGAGGTGTGTGGGAAGGTTGGGTTTGCAAGAGGCCTGCGAGGTGGTAGGAAGGAAGGCACAGTCCTCATTGTAGTTAGCAAGCTGGATGGTCTCTGAGGTGGTGGGACACACTGAGCAACTTGAGAAGTATTAACCTATATCTCCAGCATGGACTGTCAAATCTGACCCTCACTCTGTATTCTCAGCTCCTGTCAGAATGGATTTAGGCTATTATGTGTAACTGCTCAGCTATGGATTCATGTATCTCATACATGACTTTCGTAAGCCCTACCATAAAACTAAACTCTGAGAACAGGTTTTAGTTAGATGTGCTCTGTGCAAAGCTCAAAGGCGTTTAGGAAAGCAGCTCTGATAGGATTTTCAAAGACTCTTTCTGGAATTGTAGGACTAAGGAACACCTTGGTCAGTTAGAGGCATCTTCTCAGTGCAATTTACAACAACATCAGGATCCTAAGTCACCCAATATCTAAAGTGGTTTTGATTCATTGCCTTGAGTTCTCAGAGGACACTTTCCTTTTCTTATGGACAGTTACTAAATACCTGATCACCAGCATAAATAGTGCTCAGATGTCAGTGATAAGTGCATAGAACTATGTCCAATATTAGCAGATAAAAGCAACATGGTTCCTGTACTTCATTCTTTAACAAATTGTTCTCTCTCATTTCTGCAAAAGTAGATCTGACTTTTCTTAAAAAAAAATCCACCCTTTGGTTAATGCTTAAAAACAGCTGGGCAACAATACTGAATAAACTCTAAAAACAGAATTATAATGGTATAAAAATAAATAATTTGTGGCAATTATAAGCTAACCTAGCCATGAACAGTTTTTTCTTTCTCCCTTCAGACATTATGTAACCAAACAATGAAGCAATTTCCACATTATTTTCAAATGCTAGGCACACTTCATTTGAATATCTCAGTACCTGCAAATTTAAACTCTGAGGGCACTAACTATCCTATATGAGGAGGGTTTATTGTCATTTATGTTAGTGGGAGTCCCACACACTGGGAGAAGGATTTACTCTTTTGCAAAATTTGTTTTATTCAGGTGCAGTTGCTTCAAAGTCCTTTCCTTATCATGCAGCCTATGTTCAATGCAGAGAAGCTCATTATACTGGTTACGTTCATGATGATACCAGATGTTCAAACTGAATATTCATGAGAATTATTTTCAGGCCTCCTATTCACATAAAACTTGCAAAACTATTAGTAAATGGAAGAATGCTGCCAAAAAAACCCCCAACAAAACAAACAAAAACAACCAAAAAAAGGAAAGAAAGAAAATAGGAAGAGACCCTATAAGATGAGGACTGATTATTTAAAAGGGCATGCAACAGGACAAGGGAGAATGGCTTCAAGTTGAGAGCAGGTCTAGATTAGATATTAGGAAGAAATTCTTTACTGTGAGGACAATGAGGCACTGGCAGAGATTGCTCAGAGAAGCTGTGGATGCCCTATCTCTGGAAGTGTTCAAGGCCAGGTTGTATGGGACCTTGAGCAGCCTGATTTAATGACAGATGTTCCTGCCCATGGCAGGGGTTTGGAATAAAATGAGCTTTGAGATCCCTTCCATCACAAGCCATTCTATGAATCTATGACTCTGATTCTACGAAAAGATGCATAACTTTTTTACTGACATTTTATCCATCCTATCCAGTACAGACCTCCATCACATTTGAGAAACCAAGGCAATTCGCTGAAAAGTTCTCAGTTTACAGAACTTCTCCCTTAGCAGACTTCAGCAATATCACTGCTCTTCCCTACATCTAGTACACAGGTGGCTCACTAGTAATTTATGAAGGCTTATTATTTCTTGTCTAATGAAGCATACCTCTTTGCAAATAGCAGAGAAGGTGTAGGGAAAGGGAGGGTAAATCATTGTCCAGCGGGGAGTAGTAACAAAAAGCTGTAGGCAAATGCTGATTCTGCAGTGGACTGAGAATGCCTCAGAGAGCAGTGCTGCCTGTGGTGTCATGATAAGTCCCGTGATATCTGACATTTTATTTAAAGCCCTGGAGAGACCATTAACTGAAAACCTCCATGTTAAGTTTCTGGAATAGGCTTCCAAACTTTATAGACTGTGGATCAGTATTAGCTCTTTCTATTTCACCATGCTCCTACATGTTTTAATTAAAAACACCAGCAAGGCTGTGTTTTGCTGTATTGCCATTTTAGCCAGTCCAAGGAATAAAGATGCAGATTACTTCTGACAGTCTTGGAAGTGATCAATGACTCCAGTGATCAATTATTATTATTGATCTGGACCTCACAGCTGTGGAAAACAATGATCCAACTTTCTCCAAAGGGCTGCAAAGATGGAAGGCTGATTTCCCACTTTAGGGCAATCTTTCTACCCCTCTCTTTGTACCTTCCTCTCTTTTACCTCTGTACTGGTTCTGTTCAGCCCATCTCCTCCTTCATCCTAAATGCATGAATCCATCAATTTGTTCATTTGCAATTCCCACCTGCTTGACATTTACAGATGTTTCCCTCCATCATACTTATTTTGCAGGACAATTCCAACTCCCTGTTACCCAATTGTTTCCCAGGTAAATGGCAGCATTAAGTGTTTTGGACTTTTCCTACAGAGATATCACATCACATTACTGAGAAGAATATTTAGAATTTAGAAGAGACCACCTTGTTACAATAACATCAAAGCCTGACATATTTTAGGTCTATTTTACTTGACAGCATCTCTTTGGAGAACGGGAATCTACATAGCTTGTAAATGATATTTTGACAGTTGCTAGTTAATCTGCCCATTGAGACCAGTTTCTCCAGGTTACCTCTTTAAAGCAAAAGTCCTCTTTTTTACTCTACATTTGGGGTTGCGTTTCTTCTACTGCCACCCATGATATGTACCAAGCTCAACTTACCTGGCACATGTATAAGGTGAGACAGGAAAGAGAAGAGTTGTCTCTGCACAGACAGCTGTGATGGGTGGACTTCAGTTGAGATGGTTAGGAAGCAAGTCATCATAAGAATATATAACTTCAATCAAAAATAGTAGCAATTCTCAGATATTTTCAAAATTCAGTAAAAATGCTATTTTCTCTGCTTATTAGTGTATTTGGTTTATGATGAGGTGAATTTTTCTGATACTTTACTGATAACTGGTGCCTCAGTTAAATATAATTAACCAAGTATTGAATCTTTTAATGGTTCTATTTTTTTATTCCTAATTGTGAAATAGTACTATTACAACACTTTTACAGAAAGGGTGCTTCAAAGATGCTAGCAAAGAACAGACTTTTTTCTCCAATCAATATTAAAAAAATTACTGTATTCCTGTAACACTAAAAACAGAGGAGATTTTAGTCTTGAGAGTGAAGGAATTCATCCTGTTCACTCAAATAAGAAAAGTGCTGATTACTGGGGAGATACCAAGTGGCATTGATGACCATCTCCCACATCAGTAATGGAAAATGATGCTTATATTAATGGTGCTTTGCAACTGAGGGTACAGACATTTGAACTCCGTGTATTCGAAGAGTTCATTTCATATATAAATCACTTAGAATATTCAAGCATTATTTTACATAAGTAAACCTTTGTGTAGGTGGGTCACTGATGGTTACTTTTTAGGAGTCAAAGTGCTTGCTGTATTTTTTCTCAGACTTAAACAATAAATACTGGCATTTACAAAACACATGGCTTTTGGCATTTGAAGTAGGAACTGTATTCAGGCTCAGAACCACTGTGACAACCCCCAAAAAAATAATCTGTAGAATTTATGAAGAAAATGCCATTGCTCCTTGGAAACAAACTTGACAGTGTGCACATGAATCTCTCATTTTGTCACATTCATTAGGGAAGAAAGGGCTGATGTGAGTAGTTTAAATGACTGTGGTGGTTTCAATTGTTCTGATTTGTAATAGGCAAATTTTGTTCATAAATGTGAAGTGTTTAGTATAAATGTGAGGATAAACCACTTTTGTACAAAATTCTATTGCACCTTAAATTTCAGGAGAGCATTTATCCAGCTGTCTCTCCAACTTCGTATTGGAGGGTTGAGTTAATTTTTTTAAAAATCATGTGTAATACCGAAATATTTACTCAATTACTTTTGCCTTAGATAAAAATGGATCTTAAATACCAGAATACATTTTTATTCCTTTATGCCTTAGAAGGCATAAGCAAATGATGGCATGAAGCTTGGAACTTTTTGACTCTTACATTCAGAGATAGCATTTCTTGAACTATTTATCCCTTACATGAATGGAATGGTGTTCAGAAGAGCTGTATCCACAAGCTAAAACCTCCTTTTCTCCCCTCCATTCTGCCTTCAGAATATTCAGTATATGCAAATAGAAGCCACTGTGCTTTTCCCAATTTAACATTTAGTAGGAATTTTCTCAGCTTCTGAAAAATGTGTTGCAAACTTGCAGATGACAGAGGGTTCTGCAGAGCTTAGGTACTTCCAGGCTTTTCAGAAACAGTAATTTAATTGAAATTTGCAAAAAGCATGTAATTTTAAAGAGATAAGTGTGACATACACCCTCTACCAGACTTTCTGAGTACGCCACAAATTAGGACTTCTTATCTGTGGGTGTTGAGCAGAACTTGAGTGCAAACACTCTGACCAGCAGTGAGTAGCTTGTGGGATCGAGGTCTAACAGAACAGCCATCTCAGTATCTTTCAAGAAAATATGATGAGGCAGCTGACTATCTCATAATAGAACAACGTAGGGAGAGTTACTGCTTTTTATCATGTCCTTCATCAACTGTTAAAAATGCTCACTTGCCTCCAGAGCTCAGAAAAATTTAGGAGGGAAGAGAGCCTGTATCTGGCACACAACAAAGAAGCAATGAAGAAGCTGGTGTTATGAACTAGCAACCACCCAAGTATCTTCAGAGACGTAAGTGGATAACACGTGAGGTGAGCACTGGGCAGTTGTAGAAGCAGATCAGCAATCACTGGATAAAAGTGCTGTAAAGACATGCTTGCACAATTCTTGCACAAGCAAAAAGTTGCAAATTATTTGCCCACTGAAAGGAAAACAACTAACCAAAAAAAGCAATTAGAATTCCTAATTTAAAAAACAAAATAAAACAAAACCAAAAAAACACCACCAACAAAACAAATGACCTTTCTCTATGCTGGTGTTCAAGGAGTCATGTCCTGGACTTAACTGGAAAACTAAAATAAAAATGATATGGGGTCTAGCTCTTCAGTCTATCATTTCACATCCTAGAGGACTGTTCTCTTCTTTCTCTTCTCTTTCTCCCATGAATCTAAACCCAAGTAAGACTAAAGGAAGATCACCTCCAAGTAGCTTTGAATCCACCTGGCTTTCAAGTTTATGAACCAAATCCTACAACATACTGGTCACAAAAATGCTATACTATGGATACGTGTCATTAGTAAGAAGCTTATTTTCTTGAGAAAGTGTTTAAGCCTAAACAAAAGAGCAGGATGTCATGAAATTTCTGTGAATCTAAGATTCATTCACCAAAGTAAAAACAGCATCACTAGCTAGGAGTAGTTTGGGGATTTCTATGGCAACCCATCTTCAAGAACAAACTCTGCTGCATGTGTTCTTAACTCCCTACATGCAACCACATCACTGTCAGTCAGCTGGACACACAAGGAAGGAGAAGCTTCATGCCATTTGAAAAGTAATCTTTTAATGTTTTGGGAGCTTCGGCCAGTTTTGCATGTCTCATGACATAATGACACTCCCCAAACATGTAATTATGAGCTTAGAAGCTTGTACTGATATTGGAAAAGAGTACGCTTTCTGATCATTATCTCCTCTGACATGTTAGCAACAGCTGATGATTCTTGGACATAATGATGGATAAAAAGGCACCTAAATCTCCACTTTAAGCCATATTTTCAATCTTGTCTAATGTGTAGGGGTGAAAAGGGTTTCTGAAAAACTGCAGGACACAAAGGGCAGCATGGTTCAGATAACCTAAAATCAAGATCTTAGCTTAAGCACTAATAGAAATGATCTTACAGAGAGTTTTTCAGAGAGTTCTTGGAGGTCAGAAATAGTGTTTAGGCTAAAGCCACTCTTGAAGGAATCTGCTCTTTGTGCTCTGTTCAGAATCAACCATCTTTACTATTATAAACAGGGCTCGTTCTCTTGAAGACTAAATATGAAAGAAAAAGCACTAAAGTTTTATATTGGAGAGGGCACTATAGGGAAGGTCACTTTATAGAAAGCATGAAATGTAATTTGGAGAAGAATGCTAATACCAGCCATATCAGATTGTGAGGAAGCTGAAAACAGCATATGTTCTAGTATTGTCTTTTATTGATTTTGGTACCAACATCCCACTTCAACAATGTTACGGCTGCACTTCAGGATTCTTAATGGAGGAGGATGGAGAAAATCAATATACAGAGCTTGCTTCTGCTTCCACTTAAGTCAATGCGAGTTTCATTATTAACTGCAATAAGAAGAGGACAGGGTTCAGACTGTTTCATCATTTTGTGTTGGTTTATTCTTTCCCTTTTTATTTAACCTCCTAAGGGGCAATGTGTGTTTTTATCCCATGTTTTACAAAAGTCCCATTTAAGTAGGGCAATCCCCAATCAAACTGTAAGTTTACATGTTCAGAAATGATGCTCTGCTTCATGAAACCCAATGAAAAATTACAACCTGCATCCTGAACTGGGAAAGTTATAATAAAAGATATAGGATTTGAAATAAATTCTAATAACAAAATCATTACTTTCTTAAAAATATTTTCATTCTGACATAAAGCAAATAAAAGCAGTTTAGCTTCCACTGACTTATATTACTTTCACTATGCATTGTTTTCTCTATTACAAATAGATGGGATGAACTTCTTTTCACTATTATTTAAATGCTATTTACACAAAATGAAATATGCTAAAATTATTTCCAAGAATTATAAGCATCATCTTCATTCTAACAACATGCTGTTAATTTTGTTCCAGCGTGAATGCAAAACATATTTTAACGTGCTGTCAGAATAAGACACTAAGAATGTCAATAAAATAACACTAAAATAAATGTAAATTTAGACTGCTGTCACAAGTGCCTGCTTGGTTTTGTGAAGATGTTAGGTTGCTATAGCATTTTCCATAGCAACTTTGCATCTTATTACATAAATAATCCCTCAGTGTCCTTAAAGCTTACTAAAACCAGGATTAAATCTATTCTCATATGTAATGATCCTGCATAAAATCTTATCAGTATGAAATACCCAGAAAATATGATAAAATGTAATCTAGATAATAGTATTCCTGGCAGTTGAAAAGCATCAAGGTGCAATAGACTTGTTTTGTAGTAAACAGGACATCTTCCTAAAGCCCTTACTAGGAAAACTGAAGTGGCTGTTTCCTCTAACATTTGGAAGTTAGATTAACCCCTTCACTACTGTGTCCACAGGACCCAGGCAGACCTTCATCCCAGAGTCTATGTGTTGTATGTGATCAAGAGGAACCGGCCCAGTACCTGGGACAAGGCTTTTTTTATTCCCCAAGGAAGAAAAGTTGGGCAACTACATATGGCCCTGATTCATCAAGATTTTTCTGCTAAATTCAGATGCCTGAGAAGCATATTAGAGCCAAATGGACTTAAAAACAGGAGCATAAAATTAAGCCCCTGCCTACATGCTTCCTGAACTTCAGCCTATTTTAGTAAAAGCTTTGGGAAAAATGGAACGCATTTTATGGCACAAAACTAAAGCCTTCCTGATGATAGCAGCTCTAAACTAGCATACTGTGGAAGACACTATAGCAGACTTCTCCCAGCATAGAGAGAGTAATCATCCTGTGCTGCTTTCTAGTGATGATCCCTGATGGTCCCAGAGAGTAAAACTAATTGTCTGCTATGTCCAGAGCTTTTCCATTTGAAGGGAAGTTACTCTCCTCACAGAGCTCTAAGGGGTTGTTCAGCTGTCTTCTCTGGCCAGAGAGGAGACGATGTCAGTATGGTGATGATTCAGAGCTTCACATTTTAAATATATTCTTTTATTTGAGATTGATTCTAAAACCTGGTTGGTAGCTTCTGTTAACAGGGTTTATTTTCCTCTTCATATGACTTTATATGTTTATAATCACTGCAGGGCTGATTATAACAACAGCAGCTAATGGCTTTGAAACAGTACCAATTTATTTGAAGAAAAAAAGCTATGCTAGAGCATTAATTCCTAAAGTAAATAAATTCTGTTATTTTAAGTTATTTTTGTCAATAAGTATTTAAAAGGAAAATGGGCATATTTTGGGTTTGTTAAATACCAATTTCACTTTCAAAAAATCTGATGCCAAGTAACTATGAGATGGAAAGGTAATAAGAGAAAAATAAATTAGACTTTTGTTTAAAACAAAATCTCCTAAAAAACACAAAAGCTTAGACTTACAAGAAAGGAAGGGAGAAGTATCTGATCCCTGGGATCGGGAGGAAGAAGATCTGACATGCAATCTGCCATGACACTCGTCCAGTTGGAAAAAGAAAAGAGCAAAGCTCAGCTCCACACAGCTGGGGCTCGGTGATTTCTATTCAAAGTTTTAACAAGCTATATAAAGTTTTGTTATCACTTTAATCCACCTATAAGACACAGTTTCCATTCCACATGTGCATCATTGCATTCACAAAAGCCTTAGAGAAAGCAAAAAGAGGACTGAATTGCAGAGAAAAGATGAATAAGCATCACACAGATCACTTTGGTGTTGTTTCAGGCTTTCCTTGAAAACTCGCTGGGTTTGCAACTTTCAAGATAGACTTACAAGCAATATCCTAAAGCCCATTTTATGCTGTGTGGACCAGACTGTGATTTTCAAATACTGACGTTCACAGGGACTTACACACTTCTCTGAGATGGACTGCCCACTATTCAGCCTGTCTCATGGCAAGTGACTTATCTGATGCTGCAAACAGGACAGATCAGTTCAGGAGAGCACTAAAGATCAAGGTTACTGGATCTTTAATTTAAGACAGAAGAGCTTCAGTGTTTAAGTGTGGCACCTGTTTTAGGTATGTTTGAAAATCCTGCCACAAAGGGTGCCCTTCCTAACGAATCTTACATGTTCAGACTGGACTTGCGCTACATAACTTGCAGTTTACTATTTGTGCACAGTCCCTAAGACATTATTAAGCTACTTCATCACAGGTAATACAATGGTGGTGAACTGCTCCAGGGGCCCACTGAGTAGGCTATTGAAAGTATGCTGAGCTTCAGAGAGCTCTGTACAAAGGAACTTCTCATTCACCTGGACAGAACAGGCAGGGACCAAATGAAAGGAAGCATTTTTGCCTCCATCTGATGGTAGAGAACTGAGGTAACCCAGTTCACTGATTAGTCCATGCTGGAGGCATGTGGTGGAGCTGGGATTTCACCTAGAGCTCTGTGATCAAAAGCCCTAATCACCATCCCTCCTGCATCCCTCTGCAAGCACAGTGCATTTTGTTTTTTTCTGCAGTGCCAGCTGCAGTCTCTTGCTCGAAGTTGGAGTTGCTAGAATTAATGTCACATCACTGTGAACTGCAAAAGGAAGAGACTAACCCTCCTCCCCTTACAGGTGCCTTCTAGACATAAACCAAACTCCAGCTCTTCTCTAGAACACACATCTTCACTTTGCTAATTCTTAAAATTACTTTGGAGGCTTTTACATGTGGTTCCTTTCTCCCAGTGCCAGCAGGTGGAAGAAGAAGCATCCATAAATCCTGATCATTCTGAAGATTTTTGTATATCCTCTAGACTCTAGCACTGAATCTCTTTTTTCTGCCTTGAGCTAATGCTTCAGTAGCTGTGCCTTGACTTTAAAATGTGTTAACTGAGTTGCCAATCATCATTATTATTTTTTTCTTAGCAATCTCCCAGCTCTACTTCAGTAATCCTCTTGTCCCTTTCAAACTCCAAAATCCACATTGCAGAAAAATCACTGCATTAAAGGCTGAATTTCGGGGAAAAAAATATAAAAAAAAAATTCTAAAGTAATAGCTGATCCCACAGGTGAGATTCACTCAGTCTCAGGTCAGTCGTGTGCCAGCTTTCCGTGTAATGCAAATGTCTGTGAAACCAGGAGGATTTCCTATAAACCAGGTACATATGACAGTTCAACCAACTTACTGGATTCCCTAGGGCATCATCTGGAGTGTCCTTGTACCAGTTTGAGATGCTCCCCAACATAACCAACAAGCCTTTCTTTTCATTGAAGATTCAATTTGCCCATGACAAAGTAGGGTACTAACTAAACCTGGGGAGAATGACCTGTAAAATACCTGGATTAGCAGAAGGTCTTTATGCAGAAGGCAGTGATCCAGCCCTGCAATGTGGACTAGAGGGAGGCAGACAGGTTTAGAAGACTGGAGGTCCCAGTTCTTGTTCCAACTCAGCCACTGAGTCGCTAAAATCAGTAAATTAAGTTTGTACATAACTAGGAGAAGCACAATTTGCAGATGAAAGAGGATTTGAGTCTACAGTGGAGTGACACATTTTGCAACAGCTCCCTATTGAGCTGTTCTGCATTGTCGCAAGACCAAATCTCCTCAAAAGGTAATAAGTAGATTTCTAATTTGTGCCATGACTTGATGTCTTGCATGACTTAATGTCTAGCATGAGCTGAAGAAAGATGCAAACTATTCTTAGTAAGAACTTTTTCATCTTTTACCCCAGATCTCCAGCTCTTATTGTTAACTAAGGCTTCGGCTACCTGTAACATTTCTCTGTGTCCTGGTTTCAGCTGAGATGTAGTTAATTTTCTTCCTAGTAGCTGGCACAGTACTGTGTTTTGGATGAGAATAATGTTGATAGCAGAATAATACTTTAGTTGCTGCTAAATAGTGCTTACTCTAAACCAAGGAC